>JABUQX010119763.1:10000-32500 GCA_015478945.1 Trachelipus rathkii | reverse complement strand
AATAAGAAAAATATAAAAATTGAGAAAAAAATATCAAGAAATTTTAAAAAAATTGAAACTCTGCCTAAATTGAAAGGCAGTAGAAGGATCTAATATAAATTAACAAATATATAGGATTCACCATTTACTGCATCGTCAGTGCAATAGGGTATGTATTCCTTTTAATAAATTTTATTAAACAACACAAAAAAAGAAAATAATAATTTTGTGGTTCTACTAATATCTTATTACATATAATATAAATATTAAAATGTAGTGATTAGTTCTTTTTACAGATTGAAAATATTTTTCCTTTTAATCAACGGCAACTCAAAGACAAAAATAGCAGGAAATGCCAGAATATTCTCAATAAGGAAATTAAAAGTGATTAACATTAAAAAAAATTTTATTTAGATATTAAAATTAATGCTATACCAGAAATAATATAAACAATAATAAAATGAATTTAGTTAATATTTTAAAAATTAGTATAATTAATAAGCTAATATAAAATAATATGAATATCAATCATTACGTTGGATACTTCGGAAATGGGAAAAATCGGTGATGATATTACACTTTCCGATTCTACGTTATTTTCACCTTTTCTAAGTTTTAGGAAAACTAATAATTTATATAGGTATAAAATTATATATTGCAATTTAATCATTTAGTGAATGGTCTACAATTATATATATATTAATATATATATTAATATAATATATTATATATAATATATTATATTATAAAATAAATATATATATATAATTGATATATATATATATATATATATAATATATTATTTATATATATATAATATATATATAATATCTACATTAATTTTTTAGATTAAGAACAATAAAATTAATATTATCAAAGTTCTCAACGAGAATTTATGTATTGTAACATTTACATTTGCAGTTGTCATCGATCTTACAGTTGCCATTCTAATTATAATCTGATATATAAGTAGTTATGGTTAAGTCGTTAGTCACCTCCATGGTGGTAGAGCAATAGTAGTATTCTAACCCGACAGATAGAGGCTTCTATAATCGTAAGATTAACTAATTTAGCCTTCGATACATAACTTTTTCTAGTTTTTATTCGTATATGATCCTTTGCGTTTCTATTGTAAGAAGCAAGCATACCGATAACGAAACGAAAGCAAGTAACATAATTTGTTATCTTTTAAGAGTTACTTTGTATGTCTTAAAGATTGACTACTCTACAAATAATAATTATTATTGGTAAATGTTTAATTTTTAATTATTTAATTATATAATTTAATATAATATAAATTATTATTATTATTTAATATTATTGATTATTATTTATTATATTATATGTATTATTATTAATAAATTTATTAATTATTAATTATTAATTATTTATAATTATTATTATTATTATTATTATATATTATTATTTATTATTATTATTATAATTATTTATTTATTAATATTAATTATTATTTATTATTGAGTTTTATTTGCTTTTAGTTTATTTATTTTATTTTTAATTATTATTGTCATATTACTCTTTTTATTATTATTATTTAAAATATTATTATTATTATTATTAATTATATATTTAATATTTATTTAATTAGTAAATTAATATTAATACTTAGGTTATTTAATTATCTTTATAAATTTTTAGTTAATTATTATATTATATTATTATTTAATTATTATTATTTATTATTAATTTTATATTATTATTATTATTATATTATTTAATTTAATTATTTATTTAAATTTATATTATTTGACTTTTAGTTATAGCTTAATATATTTAAGTAAGGTTAGTATATTTTATTATTGTTATTTATTTTATCAAATTTGAATAAATATGTTATATATTATGTTTCAATACCTTCCGAGACTTGACGATGATTTTTTTTTACGATCAACATCTTTGAAAGTATTAAAATATATTATTAACATCGAAAATAACTACACTTGTTAGCAACGTTCAACCTTAAATACGCTATAAGCGAATGTATCAAATGTATTAATTTATTAAAAATACATCAAACCTAACCTTACGTATAATAAATATAAAATCTTAGTGAATATTTTAATAAAAATATATTGAAAATAAATTTCGATTATAATTTTTAAAAGATATAATTCCGATATATCAATTTTTCGGTTTACCGTTAAATTTACTTCGATATGAATAAAAACTCCCGTTTCTCTTTATGTGGGGCAATTCTTTCTTGAGTATATATATAGCCTTAATAGAATTACGAGAGGTCCTATATTAAATATTTCTTCCTCTTTAATATAGTTATGTTATATATGTACTATCACATCAATGTATCAATTTCTTCATATATATTAATTATATTATATATATATATATTATATATATATAATATATAATATTAAATATATGTATATAATGAACATACACATAAAATTATATTATACATATGCTATCACCAAAGTCTCCAAAACATACGTTTAACTTTCTATATATTGTATCTTACATTACCCCGGGTCCCACTGGGAGTGGCACTGTTGCAGAAGGAAAAGCACTTCATTCTTTGAACACAGTTCAATTGTAATTTAATATTATGTATATATTATATTATATATATTAGGAGTAACTTAGTTTATATAAAATTGTAGCTTCACTCGTACCATATTATTTATGTTTTATTACTTTCATTTATTTGGCTCGATTATTCATACTATACATCGAATTTAAGAAAAATATGAGAAAGGTACAATAATTTTCTCTAATCAGAACATCTTAATTTATATCTTTTTGGAACTTTATATATGTTATTATTATTATTTATGAGGTGATTTGGTGGACGATTATTGTGGTATTGCTGAATATAGTATATTTGAATATGTTAGCTGTAGTAGAAGACAGCAACTTGATGATGGTCTGATTTCACTAAATTATTCCAACAAATTATAATAATTATTATAAATTAATTATATATATTTAATGATTATTATATTTATTATATATATATAATTAATTATATAATGAAAAATTTATAAATCCATTAAATATTTGTTAATTATATATTTAATAATATATAATATTTAATATTTACAATTAGAATTTTTTTAAACCCATTTTAAAAATATTATTATGTGTAATTGTTATTCTGTTATGATAGTATAATCACTTTAATAACTATGTTTCCATTAAAATTAATACTAACTTCTGTTACCGTTTTTTTTCAAAATTATTATTATTAAAAATATCAGTGTACTTCAAAAACTTTACTACTCATTTTTTTAAAAATATAAACTGGTCATTCGTTGGGTAAGGTTGTTTATACTTAGTAAAATTTTGATAGGATTCACCTTTTTTGATATACATTAATATATATAGTATATTTAATTAGTGAAGGAATAAATTATAGTACTATTAATTATATTAATAGTAAAGATATATATTAGTTATATATATTTTATGATATTATTAATTATTATTAATATTTAATAATAATTAAATATTATAATATATTATATATTAAATAATTATAAAATTTATAATAAAATAATATATTAATACATAATGGCGGATCATAGGAAACTACATAAATAATATTAAATAATATAATATATATATAAATTAAATTGAATTATATAATTATAATAAATATATTATATTATTAAATTTAATAATAATAATTAAATTATATAGTATATAAATTATTAAATGATTTCATATCCATAACTACGCTTAGACTTCTGCAAATTAATAATCAAATTTGAATTCAAGAGGTGGATCCATCTGAATATTAAAAGGTGGTATATAAGTGATAGGTGACATTTTTATCTCTTCTGTGACTATTCTGCTCATGTGTAAAGATCCCGCTCTAAGAAAAGATATAAAAATAAAATAAAAGTTATATATTTATATATTATATATATATATATATAATATATATATTTATATATATATATATTATATATATATATATATGATACTATATTGAGACATACTTTATATCTATCAAATAATCGAAATCTCATATAGACTACTATAAAAGACCTAGTTTTTATATAATTTATATTTTTTATACTATTTAGTATTTACGTAATAAAATATTATGTATATATAATTATAATATTCTTATATATAGAGCTATATATATAGTATACTATATATTTAGTATTTTACTATTACAGTCTTTTCTTCTATTGCTTTTAGTATTAAATTAGATTAAAACGATGTAAAATATGCATGAAATCAAACCAAACCATGCTTTTAAGTCTTCGTTATAAAAGTTGACAATTGCTATTCTTAAGACTCTGCGATAATAGATATTTTTCCATCGACAGATAATGTCGATAGCCTTCAGATAATGTTCGACCGTTGATTTAATATGGAATATCGCTAACCTTCCAAACTTTTGACAATGTGGATCCAAAGAAGAATACAAACATTGGCTACATTTTCTTAAATTATTTAGTAATACTTATTCCTCACAAACAAGTTGCTTCCAAAAATAAGTAATACTTATCATATGAAATATGTCAAGAGAACGTAAGTTATTGTAAATTGCAATCATCCACTGTAAACTTTATCAATTTAATAAGTCAGCATATTTAATTTAAAATTGAAGGGAAATATAGTATAGTTCTCGTACCGCTTCGTTATGAATAGATAAATTGTACAAGCTTGAATTAATACTCTTCCAATTTGGAGAAGTTATTATATAATCATTCAGTTTCAATAATCTTTTCTATTGCAATGAAGAACAGCACGGATTTCTGCAGCACATTCTCCAGAGTTGAAAATGAATGTGTGTTTTTGTAAGTGATCTTCAATGTTTGAATATCTATCAAATTGCTTGTTTTCAAATCCCTGATCATGGTCATTGCTTGATTCTTGAACAGCAACGTTATTATTCATATTAAAAATTGTTTTATTTTTCGCTGTTATGTAATTCCAAAGCTCAGCGAACTTCGTATTTCCGCCGAAAATCTTCTAAAATGACAAATTATAAGCTAATCCTAAACAACAATCTGGCTTCAATCCATAGTTCAAATATAACACAATCTCTTCCAAGAGGTAAGGAGTAAAACTATTTTGGGGGATTCTGGTAAATAGGCTATTCAAGGAATTCCCAAACCTCTTCATAATCTCTTTCAACTATTCATACTTTTGGAACTTCAATTTAGTTTCCTTCCGCTGGTTTTTAATGTCTTTTCCATCACTCCGACGACAGTCAATCACTCTTTAGATTTCAATGTTTTTTAAATATCCTTTCTTATTGTCCTGCTTTCAATTTCCACTAATAGTTCTCTATCTATATTATTTTTTAAACTTACATCTACTAAGTCTATTGTTGTTATCATAAACTTTTGCCAAATTTTTTAAACACCTGCAATATATCCCGGTATGAACTATGACGATAATAATATAATAATTTATATATATATATTATATTATGAGATAGTATATATATATATAATAATATGGTATATATATATATATAAGTATTTAGTAGTACTTATATTTATTATATTATATATATAGCCTTAATATTATATGTAGACATTTATATATTATAGGTATTATATTATTGCATAATTACTTTATTATTATATTTATTTAGTATTATTATAGTTATTAATTAATACTATTTTAATTATATAGATATTATTAATTATTATTATGTATATTATATATTATTTATATTATTGCTTTAACACTTAATATTTGTATTAATATATATTAATAATTATTAATTAGTTTATTATATATATTATATTAATATTACTAATGATTGGGCGTAATGGGTTTATTTATTTATTCGTTGTATTTATATTTATTGTTTAACTAAAATAAATGTGCCAACTTAGACAATGCTAACAAGTTTGTTGGTGACATTTAGTAGTTCTTACATTAGTATCTACATATATATATATATATATATATAATATATAATATATTTAAAATATATATATAATATTATTATAATATATATATATATATTATAATATATTATATAGATATAATATTAATAATATATATTATATATATTAATTTTATATTTGTATATTGTACACCTCCTAATTTAACCAAATTTTAAACTCAAAATATTTTTAACCACTTACTAAATCAGCCAAACACATCATTTTGATTGTTAAAAGAGTTTTAATATGTTGTGCTTAAACCACAAATACATAATTTATTTTCAATTTTATGATCATTTTAATCATTTTAATTCCTTTTTAGAATGTAACTGTTATTTGAAGTTAGCTTGAAATTTAGTTATATTATTAATTGTACTAATTCGGAATTTATAAATACTAAAATAGAGGTAAGATTGAGATAAAATAGGTAACTTCTAATGGAATATACCCCATTGTAAAATGCTTAAATATAGCAGACAATAAATAAAAGTTATTTTTTTTTATCTTATTTAATAAAGATCTTTTCACATATAATTATAATATAGTATCATCAAACCTCATGAAAAATAAACATAATGCATTCATAAAGATTTACAGCAAACTGCATATACTTGAACATCCCATAAGAGGTCGCAATGCTAATTCACATGAAGAAGTAGAAAGGGTAATAATTAATATTAGTTACATTTTTTTACGTTACTTTAATTGTGAATTAAGAGTAATTAAATCAAGATTTCATTTGTATTAAGATACAGTAATGCGGCTGTGTATAATGCGCCGATTGATTAATTATATAACACTTATGCACACCTATTGTTTAATTTAAACGCTAATGCCTAACACCTATGTAATAATAACTATTTATAGCAACATGCCTATTTCCATAATTTTATGAGCACAATAATCAAAAAGATTCATTATAATAAGAGATAGGGGAAAAATTTTGTTTTGTGATGTAAATTATTTTATTTAAGTCTGTTTATCTAAATATTTAGTAGAAAAAGTTTATTAAAATATTAATATAGAGGAATAGGTAAAGATTATATATATGAAGCAAATCCCGGAAAAAAGAATTATTAGATTATATTATTAATTAATATATATATATTATATCATTAATTAATATATATATTATTAATATTATATATATATATTAATATATATTATAATATATATATTATAATAAAATATTATAAATATATATATTATAATATATCCTATACACCATATATATATACTATAAGTAGTTTAATTATATATATATATATTAATATATATATATTTAATATTATATATATATATTATATTAATATATAAATATATTATTAATTAATATATATTAATGATAAACAAAATTCATAAAGAAAGATATTTACTTTACTTATAAAAGAAAAATAAATTTATTAAATATATTGCGATTATAAATAAATATATTTATTTATATATATAAAAAAGATATATGTATTTAATATATTACAATATAAAACTATATATATATATTATTATATATATAAATATGATATTCATTAGAGATATCAAACGCGTAAATTATATTAATATATATTAATATAGTAATAAGCTACAACTTTTTCTTACCAAAACTATATTAATAAATGTGGCGGTAATACCATCACATATTGAGCCTCCAAAGAAATAATAATTAAGCTCAACACCTAATACAACATAGAGATAACTCTCAGAACAAACGTAAAAAATACATAATTTTTTACAAAAAATATTATATATCACTTTGTTAAGCATATATTTTAAGATTTTCTCGCGAATAGAGAGTTCACATCCTAAGTACTACCTCAGTTCTTTTAACCAGAATGTATACCCCCATCAGACATATGAACGATTAATTTACGTTGGTGAAATCTAAGAATATTAAATATTAAAAAATTTAATAAAATGAATAATAGATAGATACATGTATTATACAAAAATCGAATACAAATTAAAAGAGATACATGTATTATATACAATCACATACCAAGTAGATAGATACATATAAAGCCCCACAACGAAATTTTAATTGAGGAACTCTCAAAACAGAGAGAGAGATAAAATAAATATTAATAATCTTCTATGATATTTTACAACATATATATCACATGTGAACAGATTGACTAGTACCGCATCGCAAACGACAATATATGTCCCAACAACACATGATAAATCTATTTTCCATCCGTGCAATCATTTGCTGCCTATACATTACCAGATCGTCATATCCCTTCCTAGCAATATATCGTTTGCAAAAAAAAATATAAAGCACGGACGAAGAAATATTGTCGTCCTCCGGATCAGGACCCAAAAAAACAATTATCTGAAACCTTTTCCATCATGACAGTGGAAGTAGAAGCATGACAAAATATAATATAATAAATTACTAAGTATAATATAATAATAAATACATATAATAGAATCTCCATAGAAACGACAATAATATGCCATAATAACTCTAATAAAAATAGCTAACTAATTAATAATTAAAATACATAATAATTAGAATAATTAGAATAAATGAAAAAGAATTGAAATAAATTAACTCATAAATTTAATATATATAATAAAATAATAGATTAATAAAATAAAATAATCATAAACATATAACAATATAAATACATAATTGAATAATTAATAATAACTCTATAATCTATATATATATATCTTAAATATAAAAAATACTTAATAATAATCTAATTAATACTGAAAAAGTAAATATTAATATATAGATAAATATATATATATTAGTATATTTAATAAAACGTAAGAATTATAATAAACAACCTGGGGAGGTTTTAAATATAAAATTATTTATTCAAAAAAATGGGCAAAAATTCTACATAATATCTAAAAACAATTAAAATAAAAAATAATAAATCAGCTTAGTAGACATATTAAACCACTACATAAATACATCACCATGGAGATAACATATAAAAAACTTGATGAGATAAACGATAAATAGAATAAATAATAATAATATTAATGTCTAATTATTAGCTAATCATAGTGAATAAATTAGCAAATGAATAATATCCTCCAAGATCGTAGATCAGAGTTGACGACGTAAAGCTTATAGGTTATAAACACTTAAAAACTAATTAGTTGATTAATTTATGATATAAATCTAAATTTAATAGAAAGTCTATGTGTAAATTTACTTACTAAATAAATATATTAATTATTGTGATGTATGATTATTAATAATATGAATAACAATATGAACAGTAGTATTTGAATTAATAATAAGTAAGTTGAATTATAATAATAATAATAATAAAAATAATAATTAGATAATAATATAATATAAATAATAATAATAATAATAATAATAAATCAATAATAATAGAGATTTGTAATATATCTATGAATAGTTAAAATATTAATAATATAGTAATAAAATATTATATAAATAGAATATTATAATAATTATATAATATAATAATCATAATAGTAATGTATTCCTTAAAGTTCTATATATAATATATAAATATATAAATAATAATATATAAATTAAATAATAATAATAATAATAATTAGTTATAAATAATAATACATAAAGATTAGTTAATGGATTATTAAATAAAAATAAATATGTATAATAAATAACATAACAAAAGAGAAAACAATATACAATAACAATAAAAGTATAATATTAATATACTAATATATACATATTAATCATATACATTATAAACAACAACATAATGACATATTAAATTATAAAATAACATATACCATAAATAAATAAACAATAAACAAATTGCAACTGCCAATAACTCAATATAAAACAAAAAAAACATATAAACTATTAATAATATATAATAAATATATAATATTAATAAAAATTAATAAATTAATATATAAATTAAAATAATTAATAATAATATATAAATTATATATATTAATAATTATATAATATAATATTAATTATATATATAAATAATTAATATATATAATAATTAAATAATAATTTCAATTATAATAATAGATGTAATTGTGAAGTATAATAAAATTAACTTGATAATGTTACATTGATATAATATATATTAATATATATATAAAAACCATATGATAAAATATTGGATCAGATTATAAAGTTATATAATATAATTATATCTATCTATCCAGTTATATCTGAGACTATATATTTCTCCAAATAATATATCTCCTCCACATTTTCTTGTTACTCGTTTATCTGATGTCCAAAGAATCATTGTGCTATAATTACATATGAAAATAAATGATTATATATAATATTATACTTAGAATATATATAAATAATAAAGACTGGTGTTTAGCTCTTATTCTATGATAAGATATTAAAAGAAGTGAAGGTATAGCTTCAAATATCTGCATTAAAGGATCTTACTATAAAAATTATATATAAATAGCATCAGAAGAATGCTCATAACATTATGATTAAAGATCAGCGAAATATCCTAATAAGTTATATATATTACTTGGTTGGCTACTTTTATGGTTTTTCACAAAATTAACTTATCATCATCCTCTTACACCTCCCAAAAGTAAAAAATTAAGATTATGTAAGTCCATCAATTCTCTCCTCTATATTGAAAATATATGAGTCTACAAGTAATACCTCAATATGTATTATACATGTCGTATACAGAAGATTACTATACTATATATATATGTTAATAATGGGTTATGATTGTACAATATCCTAACAAGAGATAATCTCCATAAGTCTCATGATCGTATATAAAAGAATGATCTATACTTATTATCTCAATTAGTTATATACTTCTGTGCCTATATATATATTAAATCTCGCATATACAAAAGTATTTAGATCAATATATCATCTATATAAAACATCATATAAAGTATATAAGATTAAAATATGCGTTATAATTCCGACAAATATATATATCAGTAACCCTATTATAAATATAGAGTTTAATATATAAAATGGCTATTTCTATTTTTAGGATGAAACAGTGTAGACTGATGGTAGAAAAAGCAGAGAGAAAAAAAGAACTTTTAATTAAACTGTGGAAACTGCTGCAGTGGCGAGTTAAGAAGGTCTGGAAAAATGGCGAGAATACACGACCGGAAATGCTTAAGGCACAACCTTAGATGCACACTCGTCTACATGCACACACACCGCACGCACACACCGCACGCACGCGAACCTAAAACCCAGTCCCGCTCGCTGACAAACACACTCAACCCTACTGCAGTGGCTGTTGCCACGAAAGCTCTATAACCATTATTATAAGGTGATATTAAAGTATAAGTTGGAATTTTATAATTATTTATTTTATTCATTCATTTGTTATAATTTTATTTATTATTTTTATTTTTCAAGACGAGATTAATCGTTCCGGAAGATTAGAAAAATTAAGATGTTTCAAAAAAAGAAAAGAGAAAAAAAACTTACTTTCGAGACTACTGATAACACACACACACACCACACACAACACACCACACACACAACCACACACAACCACACACACACACCAACTACCACACACACACACACCACCACACACACACCACACATAATATATTATATATTAAGTAATAAATATATATAAATATAATATAAATAATATAAATAGATATAATATATATATAATATATATAATAATATATATAATTCGCTTCCGGGATGTGTGAATGGGGTGTGTGTTTGTTTTTATGGATTATTCTCAGGTTGTCCATGTAAACATTAAAGGAAATAAATTTTACATAAAAGCTATTTTAGAGACTGAAGATAAAAATTCCAAAAAGAAGCATACAAACAAAAAAAAACCTTCGCGGAAATTAGCTCCTCGTTTCTCAAAATCACCATAATTAACTACACGACTACACTACTATACTACTACTACTAATAATAAAATAATAATAATAATAATATAATAATAATAATAATAATAATAATATAATAAAATAATAATAATAATGTAATAATTAAATAATAAATAAGATTTAGTTATATAATAATAATAAAATAATAATTAATAATAATACATATAATAATAATAAATAATAATAATAATAAAAATAAAAATCAATTAATAATAATAATAATAATAATCGAATAATAATAATATAATAATGAATAAAAATTAATGAAGATATTTTTATATAAATATAATATAATAATAATGAAAATAATAAAATAATAATAATTAATATAATTTTTATAATAATAATAATAATAATAATAATAATAATAATAATAATAATAATAATAATAATAATAATAATAATAATAATAATAATAATAATAATAAGGATTAGTTATAATAATAATAATAATGAATGATTAAATATTATGTTATAATAATTAAATGATAAAAAAATGTAATGAAAATTCAATCTCCATAACGACCAAAAAATGGTCTGCAAAGAAAACGTAAACTCACAATTAAAGGACAAACCATTATATTTTTAATTGTTTACAATAAAATATTGGTTTTATAAGACAATAATTTTAGTAACCTTTCTTTTTTCAAAAGAATAAATATCTTATTTTGCTTTTGATGACTCTGACATTCAGTAGAGATATATCTGACTCATCCATCAGTAAAAGTTACCACTTTCCTAGAGGAAGTGCAGTAGATTTTGGCTCAAATTATAATTAGTTTTGTTGTTTAAACAAAGCGTGTGTGAAACGATGTTGTCGCCCACCCTTCCTTTTGCGCCTACGTGAGGAATAGGAAAAAAAAATGTTATTGACGAAAGTTTAAAATTTGTTTAATTAACTGGGTGTTTTCACAAAATATTTAGGACAAATTATTCTGGATTCTAAAACTGTGAAATAAACAGTATTTTGTGTGTGTTAAGCCAAATGGCCAAAGCTAAGGAGAACTTAGTATATATATATATATATATATATATATAATATATATATATATAATTATATATATAATATATATAAATATATAATAAGCAGATATATATATATATATTAATATATCATATAGTATATATATATATCGTCATATGTAGTGTGAAATTTGTGTGCTGTGTGTTTGTGTCGAAGTGTGGTGTGTGTATATTGCGATTGAGTCGCTGTGTGAGATTTGTGTCTGTTCGTTTGTCACCCCATACGATACTTGCAATAGCAATACTTCCTTCTGTTCTTAGGTAACCTATACTTTATTAAAAAAAATGTTAATTGTCTTCCACTGATTAATTCCAAATCAATCAATTATTATATGCGTACTTTCTCAGAAAATATTAACCCTTCTAGGAAAGAGACTGATATTTCAAAAAATCTAAACTTGCCCCAAGTAGGTTGCTTGAAACAAGAAGCTTGTTTCTATAATTTTTCATATTTCCCATTGTAAAATTTTCAAATTTTTTTTTTCAAGCAGGATTTAAAAAATAAAATGTGGTCGAAACGCACTGCAATATTTTTTTTGTTTTTTTTTTTTTTTTTTTTTTGTTTTTACCATATCTGATAAAGTTTAACTCTTGAAACTTAGTCCAATTTTCTTTAACCTTCCTTTTAAAGTAGTTTTTCACTGTAACAAATCTTTCATACATCGCATGGGTAACTTGTGCAATTATCATCCACCAACGCAATTTTGCAGACTTGTTTAAATTGTTATTGAAAATAACCTTTCACATAAATATTAGGAATTCTATTATAAATAAAATATATTCATTGAACATTTACTCCACCATCTGATAGGAAAGAGCGTTTAAAAAGGAGAGTACAGGAAATAAGTAAAAAGTTTAGACAAACATATAATGTATAAACTAATTTAATTTTTTTTCAAGTTTCATTTTAGAAATAATATAACAATAAAATGTTATATAGCTTGACAGCCTAGTGTTTTGTAACCACTCATGAAACACAAATGCGGTAAATAAGTGAATTCCAGTAAATATGGTTAATCAAGAACTTTTTCTAATAATATATATAATAATAATATATAATATAAAATAATATAATATATATATATATAATATTAATATATAATAATATAATATATATATATATATATATATATAATATATATATATATATATATATATATATATATATATATATAATATACGCAATACTATATATATATATATAATATATTTATTATATATAATATGAATATATATATAGAATAATTATAATATATATAATATATATATATATATATAGATATATAAAATAATATTAATAAGAATATATATATTTATATATATAATAATATTAATATTAAATATGTATATAAATTTAAAATTTAATATATAATTATATATAATAAATAATATAATATAATATAATATAATATAACATAATATAATATAATATAATATAATATATATAAATAATAATATATATATAAATATATAATATGTAATATTCATTATATATATATAAACATACATAATATATAATATAGATTATTAATATATATATATATATATATATATTATATATATATATATATATATATATATATATATATATTAATATATAATATATATATATATTCAAAAGTAAATGACGATTTAAGACTGTCTAATGCCATAAATATTGAAAAATTGGAGGTAACTCGTTTTTGGCATTTATCGAAGTTTTTTTGTTCAATGCCACTTCAGAAGAAGGTAAGTTTGAGTTTGATCTACCCTACATTACAAGAACTATTCAATTGCCCCAAGTACCCAAGTATCCGTTCCGTTTCTTTTCACTAGTTTCATACAAGGATATTCTGTAATCTTCAGCAGAGCAATATTTTCTTAGATTGTAACTTCCTTTTGAATTGTGCAGTTAAATATTTATCAGTGGGTCATTTATCTTTAGAAAAATGTTATCAAATTCCTTTAGTTATAGATGACATTTTCTAAATTTATTAATTTTCTTTTTACTTAACCTTAAAATTCATTCTTCGTTCAAAATTTCTTGGCGATCATACTCTCCACGCATTAAAATACTTCAACAATATTCTCCACCAACTCATGAGAATATACCAAGGCTTAAATTCCTATTAAATGAATATCACAACTTGAGATCTTCTTTATTCTACCCTTCTCACATTTTTAGTCATCCAACCTGAATAAAGAGCCTTAACACATTTATATACAATCCTAAGAGAGATAGCCTTTAGGATGTAAATAATAAAGTCTTAACACCATTATATTTTACATCCTAACAGACTTCCCCCTGAATCCACTAACTACTAAAAGAGTTTAAAATTCACCACAGGCAATCTTGGACTGTTACTCATGCTTATATTCTGCCACTCCATTCTATACGTATCCTCTACTTAACGAGCCTTTTCTTCCTTCATTCCTGGTTTAATGATAATTTTTTGCAATCTTTAAATTTAAACCCTTCCCTTTATGCTGTTCTTTACAAACCACCCTTTATCCAATTGTGAATATATATATATAATATATTATTAATATATATATATTAATATATATATATATATATATATATTATTATATAATATATATATATATATATAATAATATCATGTATAGAGTCGAGGTTATTAGAAAGTGTGGAATTATCAATGTCTATATGTTTGTGGTTTGTAGTGTGTGTGTGGTATTTGTGTTGTGTGGTTGTGTGTGTGGTTGTGGTTGTGTTTGTGGTTGTTGTATGTGTTGGTGGTGTGTGTGTGGGTGTGGTGTGTGGTTGTGTGTGTATTTGTGTGTGCAATAGGAGAGATAAAACATTAAAGAATTTTAATGTTAAAGAATGGAATATTTCTTAACAATCGGAAGAAACAACACAAATACAATAAGTATTTTTATGTTCTCGTCTACAACAGGAAGAAATGATAGTCTGAACAAAGAATGAAGGCGTTTATTATAGCAAATGGAATTGGAAAAAAAAAAATTATTTTATAACTTTTGGTTTTATATAATAATGGTTTATGCAGAGCTATATACCCTAAATAAGAACACTCTTGCTTTAAAGAGAAGAAAACAATGAAAGATAAAAAAAAAATGTACAGAGACAAAAAAAAAAAAACAAAATGAAAAAAAAAAAAAAACAGAAATGGAACAACGGTTTTTTTTTTTTTCTCTTTTTGCCCTCTTCTAAACAAGATTTTAAGTATTTAATTTGATTTTAATTGCGGACTGTCATTTTAACCGTTTTTTTAAAATAGTAAGGAAAAGAACAGATTTAAGTTTTATTTGGTTCTTTATCAATGCGCGCGTTCCATGACGTCAGATATCACAAGTGATTTTTTTTACTGCTCTGGCGATTGTAACGCCATCTACAGACATTTATTTTAATGATTATATTTACAAATGTTTGCAGAAGACTTTGTACTTTGGTATTAATTAAAATGGGAAAATTTTAAATTTTGAATCACTCTAATATATTTTATGATAATATAATAATATATATATAATATGATATATATATATATATATATATTACCTAATATAAATATATAATATATATATATATTATATTAGTATATATATAGATATAGATATATATATATATAAAATAAATATATATATATATAATATATAATATATATATATATACTTATAAATATATAATATATAAGATATTATATATATATATATATATATTATATATATTATAGTATATAATATAATATTATATGACCTTATGAGTTTCATGGTGGAGAAAAAAAAAAATTTTTATTTTTTTTACTTTTCCAAAACATGTATATATATTACTAACAATTAATTAAGATCGGAACGAGAGAGATTGGAAAATTTTGAAATATTTAAAAATTTAGTGAAAGAAGTAGGCAAAAACGTTCATTGTGCAGAAAAAAGAGAAAACGGATATTTTTTAGGCTTAATACGGTGAAAGAATTTACGGCACGGTAACGTAAAAAAGATTAATGTTGTGGGTCGTTAATGAAATTACGTTCCGTAGTTTTTTTATATATAGTATATAAATATATTTGTGATACATAAAAAATATAAATCACCAACCTGAACTTAAAGGGCAGTAAACCGCAAACCCAACCTATATGAAATGTGACGATGCAGTGCAAGTTTAAAACTCAAATCTAACCTATATGAAATGACTATCGACGGTAAATTTCGACCCAAACCCTATAGGATCTAGCTTTTGCCGTAAGAGATTTTCTCTTGTGTTTTCGGGTAAGATTTTTTCATACAGAAAATAATCCAGAGACGTACGCTCTGTGCGCCGCGTCTGGTCAACCGTAACTATGAGCGTAAAAAAAAAAGGAAATGACTATTTATAATAATTACAATGGCACTAAATGTCTTCACGATATTAAAAATTAAATAATACTTTTTTTGTATTTAAATTTTTTTTGATCCTGCTAATCAGTACTCTCATTATTTTATATCATATAATAACAATAGTATGAAAACGTTACAAAAAGACAGCAATTTCATCTGAGCTGAACTCATAAGTATATATATATATATATACATATATATATATATATATATTATATATATTATACTATATGTTAAGGTTATATATATATAAATATATATATATGATATATAATATATAGTAAATTATATATTTATATAATATCATAAATAATATATTATAGATTACTTTATATCATATAATAGTATAAAGCTATAGATATTATATTATTATAATATATATATATATATTATATATATATATATACTATATTATATATAATATAAATATAGAGTAGGTCGAAGGCACGCGTCCCAAAACAATGAAAAGGTGGCAGACCGCCCTAACACACCCCACATTTGAGCTCTGAAAGCTACATGTGGGGTGGCGTGTTAGGGCGGTCTGTAATTTTTTCTTTGCATTCTCCTTCGCCCCAATGGTTTCTTACCTGGGCACCTGGTTGCTGGCCGGAAGAAAGTACACTGGCACGGTTTTTTTAACTTTTTTCGATTCTCTTATATGGCGTGTGCGAGAGTTCATTTTATCAGAAAATATTGACGGTCGAAAGAAGCCGTTATTCGCATAGATGGGCGATTTAAGGCCATTAGTCCAGGTTGAAAACGTTCAAGCTGTAAGTAGATAATTATCACATGATGGCCCGCAATTACATGCTTATTTTCTTAACTACATGTGGGATAACGTACAAATTCTGTTATATCTACCAGAAAGATGTTAAGATTTGGGTAAAGGAATTGTCAAACAATACACCTGATCATTCCATAATTAAAGCAACAGCCAATTATTCCCACTTTCTACTGCTGCTTCCTTTTAAAGGGGCTTTTTGTTTGCACAAATAAATTATTCTTGTTTCCTACATTAGGAATATATGAGTTTTTCAAATTTACCGATATACATCGCGTTGTGAATCTTATATGTTACTGGTGACTGAATGCGAGTTTCTCAAAAGCTCCGTGTTACAGGTACCGTTTAATTAGATTAAATTTAAAAGTAAGTTTTTATTTCAAGTGTTACCTGTGCTTCAGCGCTAGATCATTTATAAAATACTAAAAGTTTTCCTAATGAGTAAATGCGGAGTACCTGTGCGGAGTATAGACATCAGAATGTTTTTTAATTTGTTAATAATAATAATAATAATAATAATAATAAATAATAAATAATATCTTAAATAATATCATAAAGTAATCATATAAATATAAATAATGAGTAAATACGAATAATGATGAATAATAATAATAATAATACATAATAATAAACATAATTAATTAAATTATATATTTAATATAATTATTAAGGGTTGATTATTATTAGTGGGTAATTCCAAGAAATAAAATAAGTTTCAAATTAAATACCAGGGATTAAGAAATATTTAATAAGAAGTAGGACCATAATAATAAAATACGTCATATTCTTCTACATAAAATCGCTCCAAAACTTTAAATCGCTCTTCATCATTAAATTCTAGACAGCTATTGTAATTATAAAATCTTTGTCAAGAAATGAGAAATTATTTTAAAAATACTTCAAAACAATTTTTAAATACTTTTGAAGTTCGTTGATTCACAATCTTGTACCTCTTTAACTTTTTAACACGTTTCATGCTTCCCAAATTTTCTTTTGACATTAAACGTCCTTTTATGGAAATTTCTGGTTAATTTATAGATTCATACACTAATATACCGCAAGTTTATACACACACACACACACACACACACACACACTACATTACTTCATACACACACATACACGCACACATACATACACACACACAAACAAATAATAATAACACACACACACACATATATATATATATATATATATATATATATATATATATATATATATATATATATATATATATATATATATAGATATATATATATATATATATATATATATATATATATATATATATATATATATATATATTCATTGTTTGTTTGCAAGCCAACAAGGTCTTATTGGTTTAAAACCAACTAAAACTATATTTATTTATTTTACTAATTAAAAGGTAATAATAAAAAGGGCTTTAAATGAAAGCATGTAGCTATCAGTTATCCTAATAATATATTTATATAGTAAATAAATAGAGAGAGAATTAGTAACTCACCTTGAAAAAGCTAGATAACATCTAAAATATAACAATAATTAAAAGTGGGTACTTAATGATTTTTTTACTTGAGTAACAAAATTTGTTATTAATATATTAAAGTAGATAAAATATTTTAGATTGAATTCTGTAGTTATATTTGAGATGGAGTGATATCTTCCCAAAGAGTTTGTCTTTAAATAAACTATTAAATATATTATTACAAATTAACTGTACACTTTTATAATTTTATATATATATATATATATATATATATATATATATATATATATATATATAAAGATAGACAGAGTGTGGTGTTTGATACCGGTGTGTAGATATATATATATATATATATATATATATATATATATATATATATATATATAGAAAGATATATATATATATATATATATATATATACATTAGTGATGCAAAGCATGATCCTATTTTTTTCGCATCCGCGGATGCGGATGTTTGATTTTAATATCCGCGGATGCGGATGCGGATGTTTGATATATATATATATATATATATATATATATATATATATATATATATATATATATATATGTATGTATATTTGGTTTATATATATATTTCTGAGTTTAAGCCACAATCTATTAATATAATTCAGTTACCAGGGTGGAGACTTGGGACCCAACTCAAATAAAAACTCTACTAACCTCTTTTCCCAACCCGCCCTTAATGAAAGATATTTACAATGGATTATATACTTTTGCACTAGTATTGAAATTCAGATATAGGAAGGTCTTGAGAAACATCAATTTTTCTGCTGAGAGCCCAGCATTATAAATACTACATCTTTGAACATAAGTTGGAGGACAGGCCAAGTATTTCCTTTCAAGTTTACTCATGCGGTAAACATTTTCCTTAACTTTCCACCAACTGATAGGATCATCATTTGAATCTAATCGTTTTTCTTGGTGATAGTTTTCAATCATTTGCACTACATCTTTTGGTAATGCGTGTTTCTTCATCATTACTGGACACTGTAGAAATTTTTCCAGTGAATCTGTTATTGGATTTACTTGTAGAAGGTGTTGGTTCTGCAGATTTGCTTTTTCCTTTTAATGGGTGGCAAATTAATAGACTGTCTGGATTGAAGTTTTTCTGAACTGCAACACAAAGTAACGATTTAACGTTCTAATATTGTTACAAAAACTTGGCCCTTATAACGGGGATCTAAGTAAGTTGCAATAGTGTATGAAGGTCATTAATTTCACAGAACCAAAGCGTTTTTTCTAGCTCTAGTTTTATTACATTTTTCATTCTTTTTAAATTGTCATTTCTCATTTGAAGATGGTTCAAAATAAGCCTCCTAGTGTTGAGGATTACGATACATCGGGAGACAGAACAGAGGCGCTAGATTTTTTTGGTTTCTTCAGATGGTTTGTTAGCTTAATGCAGTGTGATATGATATCATTTTCCTGCATTGATAGTAGGGTCTAACTTTGGAATACAAATCCTGGCGTATGAAGCAAGAAGTTCTTTGAGCAATACCATTCTTTCCATCATATGAAGTGTACTATTCCAGCGAGTTTTCAATATCTTTGATAACATTAAGATATGGAACATCAAGCCGTTTTTGAACGTCTTCAAATTTATTTTCATTTTCATTTTCTTTTTCAGATTCATCTAAGTATTTTTATTATAATTTTTTTATAAAATCTCGATATAAATTGATCCGCACAAATTGATCTGGCAGAGCGTGCGCGATGCGGATGCGGTGGGATGCGATCTTTAATAACGTGTGTTTCAGTGATAAATGATGACGCGGATGTTACCTGCATCACAATAATATATTTATTTTTTTTTTTTTTTTTTTTTTTTTTACAGTTGTCACCACCACTCACGGCAGAACCCTATTCAGGGAGGTGTTGCACGCTAAAATTTCATCCACTAGCGCAAACTACGCAGATGAGCACAGCTTTAAAGTGAGGGAGATGAAATTCAGCAGGAAACACAGGAGATGGAAGAGAATTCCCACAGAACAGATGTGGCAGGAAAGAAGGAAGCACCACCGAACCAGCCTGGAGTTACCTACATCAACACAAAACCCTGCGCAGACACGGCACCCCTTTTGTGCTACGAGGGCGTCGTAAAGGTGGTGGTACGCGCGTTTCCTCGAGCACCTGCCGCTGCGGTACCTATAGAAAAGAGATAGCGCGCCAAACGTCGCAGAGATAGAGAGGGTCAAGAAGTGGAAAGTACAGAACAGTTTATAAGCCTTGTGGCCTTTGACTCGACCCTATCCCCAAAGCCGGTGAACCAGAGTCTCCCCAGATATGAGAACAGTATTCCATACAAGGGCTGATACCCTTGTATAAAGGAGTAACTGAGAAGAGAAAAAAATCTCGCAGTCTAAACAGAACTCCTAGTTTCTTTGAAGCCGCCCTAGCAACCATTGTTGTTGTGATTTGAGGTTTTCAATACATTTTTTGTTTATGTTAAGGCCAAGGATGTTTATACTGTCAACAGGAGAGACGAGAGAACTGTCGAAAGAGATAGGAAAGTTAGAAGGTGTTTAGTGGAGATTTGTAGAAGTTGAGTTTTTTTAAAGAATTGAATTGGGCTACAGACGACCATCGGAAATTTTGCATCCAGATCAAGCAGAATAGAATCAAGATTTAAGACGAGGCAATTCGTAGAAGTAAATAGGGAGCGAGAATTGAAATGAAAGCTGAAGAATAAAGGGTCAAGAGTCATCGTTATGGATAGAAGTTAGATGCAGGTGAGAAGATCATTAATGAAAAGTAAGAATGTTAGGAGATAAGACAGAACCCTGAGGAACACCTCACTATTAACAGAAAAAGAAGAAGAAGAAGTCGCTCCATCAACCAAAGCAGATATTGAGCGACTTGAAAGAAAGCTAGACATAGGTAAGCAAAGAGAAGGACCAAAGGAGGGGAGCTGGGAGAGCAGTGACGCGTGCCATACCCGGTCAAATGTTTGGATATGTCAAGCGCCACCTCACTGCGCAAGTGCCCTCCCTGCAGTTCCTGAGGGCGGAAAACCATAAATCGGTTAAACATAAAGTATATCACCAGTAGACCTCGAACGCCGAAAGCCGTACTGGCGATCGGAAAGAGGTGAATGAGATTGGTCTAAGAAGTGCGAGTTAAGAAGGGTTTCAAAGATCTTAGATAGAA
>JABUQX010119763.1:0-5000 GCA_015478945.1 Trachelipus rathkii | reverse complement strand
TATATATATATATATATATATATATATATATATATATATATATATATATACTGTCTATAACTAACATGTTCCTAAATTTCCTAGGTCGTTCATATTTAATATATACATTTCGCTTTTCTAAATTTGTAAGTTTTATTTACTTATTTTGTTAAAAGTTAATGTTATTTACTTATTTATTTTAGTTTTATTTATTTTTATTTAAAAAGAATCTATATATTTTTAAAAACTTTTATTTATTTTTGTTTTGTTTTCTTTAAACATTTTGTTTTTACTATAAAAATTTATTCTTTTCATGTTTATAACGTCAAAAAATTTGCATTTTTTATACCTAAATCAGTAAACTAGTAAATCAGCAAATCAGTAATCCAAACTGCCCTCCTACCCATCCGTGATCTATTGATCTATTGATCTATTGATCTATTGATCTATTGATCTATTGATTCAAGTCATATTTTTGTATAACATAACATCCCAAAAACTCTTGATTGCGTATTTTGTTTTGTTTTCTTTAAACATTATGTTTTTACTATAAAAAAATTATTTATTTTGTTTTATTTGCTTTAAACATTTTGTTTTTACTAAAAAATTTATTCTTTTTATGTTTATAACTTAAAAAAATTTGCATTTTTACATACCCTAAAGCATGTAAATCAGTTAATCAAACTGCCTTCCAACCACCTTCCTACCCTTCCATGATCTATTGATCTATTGATCTATTGATTCAAGTCATATTTTTTATTAAAATTGTTATGTTTTACATACTCTAAAGCAGTAAATCAGTAAATCAGTAAATCAAAGTACCATCCAGCCACCCTCCTACCCTTCCATGATCTATTGATCTATTGATCTATTGATCTATTGATCTATTGATTCAAGTTTCTTTCTCTTTAGTATAATAAATAAGTTCTTTGGATAAAAGCGGGAAAAAGAAAACAAGTTTTTATTTTAAAGCGTTTATAACATAAGTGCAGACCTTTTCTTGTTCATTAGTGTTTGGGTGTCAACCTGTAATGGACGTTGGTAAATTTATGTTCCGCGCTCCTGCTACATGTCTTGTGTCTGGTCCTACAGGATGCGGGAAAACCTTTCTTTTATTAAATATTTTAAAAGAGGTTGAGATTTTCGAGCAAAAGCCTGTTAAAATCATTTGGTGCTACAGTGTTTACCAAGAAAAGTTTAATGATTACAAAGATGTAATTCAATTTCACGAAGGTTTATATGATATAAAAACTCTTCAATGTTTACCTGGTCATAAAATTATAATCCTTGACGATTTAATGCATAAATTGAATGAGGATATAGCAGAAACCTTTACAGTTTACTCTCATCATTTAAACGTCACTGTATTTTTTATAACACAGAATATCTTTCATCAGAATAAGTATATGCGTGATGTGTCTTTAAACACACAGTATTTAATCTTGTTCGGGCAAAGAAGGGATATGAGCCAAGTCAATGTTGTGGCCACACAAATGTTCCCTACTCAACGTAAAGAGTTCCTAAAAGTATATAAAGAAGTTACATCTATACCTCACGGTTATTTACTCTGCGAGCTTCACCCCAAGAACACACACAGAGTGTTGCTGCGTACAAATATCTTACCTAACGAGGCTGAGACAGTATACATACCTGAATAATGAGTACTCTAGTAGCAAATTATTTACCTCTTATGAGAAAATTTAAAAATCTGAAACCATCTGAAAAACGTAGACTGATCTGTGAAGATGAAAAATTTGTACAATGTATAGCTGAAGTATGTCTAAATCTTATAAAAGGAAATGTTCCTTTAAACAGACCTCAGAAGGTAAAGCTGCGTCGTCATAGAAGCATCATTAAAAAACTTGCTGGTAACGTAAGAAAGCTTAAAAATAAAAAGAAGCTATTACAAAAAGGAGGAGGTGTGTTCTTACCTTTACTCTTTTCAGTCATAGCCCCTTTGATAACCAAGTGGCTTGCCCAATAATGAAGAAGGTAGTGGTTTTACCCTACAGCGATTATGAGAAGATGAAATATAATACAGAAACCCTACCTCTACAATAACAACAACAATAATTTCAGTCAGGCAACTTGCCAACAACAACCACAACAACAACAAATAAATAACGAGCAAACGCTCGACGCCGCAACAAATTAAACAACAACTAACAGTTCGAACAGTCTCAATCAAACCCTCAGCTGCATCAGACAATGTATAACCCATATCAACCGTTGCATCAACAGCAACCTTTGAGTTTATATGATCCGCAAGTTGAACAGATAAATAATTACGAGAAGGAACTCCATCATATATTAAACTCTGATGTCGACATTCATGAAAAAAGAATCCTATATCAAAACGCTATACAAAAATTAGTAGATCTAAAAGTTTTATTAAATTCACCTAAGGAAGATTCAGCTCTAACACCAGATACTAAGATTGAGGTGAAAAGAGAAGATAATTTTAAACATATACTCAAGGAAAGCTTACCAATGAGGAATAAGAAAACGGGATTAGCTCTGTATAAGATTTTAAAAGATCAGCTTACCTGGAATGAACTCGGTCAAATCATTATTGACGGAGAAACAATAGCCGGATCGAATATTGTTGACTTGATATCCGATCTCTCGCGTGATTGGAAGAAGGTTCCTGTGGCAGGATGGAATAGGATCAAACAAGAACTTCAAACCATTAATTTCCCGAGAACTTTAATCCAGAATAAACAAAGATTAACGGAACTGGATAATATTCCAATGGCTCCTAGACCTGACGTGAGTCCCTCTGGTACTTCTTTTGCATCGGATAGATTAAAGATGCTAAGTAGAAGTACATTACGTGCAGGAAGAATAAGAAAAAAACCGATCTTCGCTTCAAAATGGATTAGTTCTTAATAATTTATTGTACTTTTTATATGATTGTATTGTTTGTAATTTTATACTTGTAATTTAATATAGTTAATATTATTTTGTAATTAAAAATAAAATATTTCATATCGACATTCGGTTTTTATATCCCCTATCAGTATAAATGAATATGTTTTTTATTTATAATGTCATTGTGAGGCATGGAGGCTAAGGAGGCGGTCGATAAATATTACTTTGATGTGAAACAGCTCACAGTTATGGAGGCTTTTCAGGTTCGCTTCCAAAGTTTCTCTGATATTGTTAAAAGGAACCGAAAATTATTTACATAAGGGAGATGCGTTTTTGATTTGCATAAACCTATACGGAAAAAATTTCCAACACGAAAAACTATAGCCCCTCACTTTTAGATAATGTATGGCAACTTGATTTGAGACTAGCCGATATAAAAATATAAAGTGCTTACAAATAAGTATAACAATTACATTCTTTTGTGATAGATGTAAGGTCTAGGGTACTTAGTGTGGTTAAAGGCTTTAAAAAGATAAAAAGTCAAAGACTGTAGCTGCAGCAGTCAGAGAAATTATAAGATGGCAGATATCCCAAAATGATGTGGACAGATAAAGGTACAGAATTTTTAGGTAAAGAGTTTCAAGAAATAGTTACAGAGTATGATATTGGGTACTACAATACGTACTCAGTTAATAAAGCTGCAATAGTGGAAAGAGTACAAAGAACTATAAAAGAAAGAATGCATAGGTATTTCACGAAAATGCATACATTTAAATATATAGATATACTGCAAGACTTGGCTTATTCTTATAATAGGTCTTATCATAGAACAATTAAGAAGACCCCTCTAGAGATGGTGAAGACAAAACCCTCAGTTCCTAGTCATCCTGTACGGAAAATAAAAGATAACACAGGCATTAAAGTAGGAGATTATGTGAGAGTGTCTAGGTCAGATGAAAATTTCAGAAAAGGGTATGAAGCAGGATGGTCAAGAGAAGTTTTTAAAGTAGATACAATCAGAGAATTCCCGAGAGACGGATTAAAATTATACTATCTTGAAGATTTAGATGGTGAACAAATAAAAGGAGGGTTCTATAAGCAGGAAATACAGAAAATAAGGTTTGATCCTAAGAGTAATGAATATAAAATAGAAAAAATATTAGGATCTAAAGGAAAAGGAAAAAATAAACAGTATCTTGTCAAATGGGTAGGCTTGCCTATGAAGTTTAATAGTTATATAAATGCCAGTGAAATTAAGAAACATTGATCAGTTTACTTTGTGAACATGGAGAGTGAAGATCATTTCTATTTAACGCTGCCTTCATCGGCTTCTATGGATCTATATCCGGAAAATAAAATATCAGACTATACAACCCAATTATTGAACACTATAACTTTTGATCGAGAAATGTATGAAGTAGGATTAAGTGAAATAATTCTCGATGCCGATATAGAGAATAGGCCTGTTTCATATTTGGCTTTTACGATACTTAGAAATGTTGATAATGTTAAAAATGTATTAAAAAGTAAACCTAATATTGCATCCATCAAACGAGGCACCAATGAATATTTCGTTGAAAATTATTTATTAGAGCACGGTCTCTATAAATCGGTTACTGATGTGTTCATAGACTTAAACAAAAAATTTGAAGAAAGTCAAATATGTAAAGATTTAGTGTTTCTTGTTAATAAATCCGCTAACGAAGATAACGTGTTAATCACTTTAAAATCTCAATCTAATGTGAACCTGAAAGATATAAGTTTATTTATGTTCCGCCCTTCAGTCTGGTTTCGTAATTGTTGTTACTCACATGTATACAAAATATCGGGAAATAATGTCAAACCATATCTAAAGGATCTAATGCGTTATATACCAACGATGGAAGAGTATGTCTCAAAAAATGACACCAAGAGTTCATTACATTTTGTATGCTTGCCTACTAAGATGTTTCAAGATCCAGGTATGGCCTATGTTTATACAGATATTGTAGACCATCAGTATGTAGGGAATACTAAGCCTTGTTAAGAGTAGTTCATTTTCCAAAAGGACGTAGTTATAAGTAAAGTATGCACGAAAACGCTGGTGCGTTTCTCACACGATAAAACATGAAAACGGTAAACACCAACTGACTTTGAACGAATGGTCACCG
>JABUQX010119762.1:0-11832 GCA_015478945.1 Trachelipus rathkii | reverse complement strand
GCTTGCACTACCTCTAATCTATACCGGATACTCTAGTATAACATCATCACTATATATATATATACTATATATAGTATAATATAATCTAGGATATATGAGTTTTTTCACTTTTCGGTCGCGGAATACGACGTACTATACCTAATATATATATATCTTATATACTCAGTGGCGGCTCGTGGTTCGAAAACATGGGGAGGCACTTCAATCCTCATATATATATATAATATACTGATCTAGTTTCATGTGCATAGTCTCTACTATCCGTTACCTTATATATCATCCGTGACTTAAAATATTACTCTAGTCGATGAGATGATTATACCAGTGGAGAAGGGCATAAAAGATGGAAGGACATTAAATATATATATATTAGCCTTATCTCAGCTCCCTATCACTTAACGTAGGATTTATAATAGAGCTTAGCGATCATATATATAACATGTGAGAAGACATATAACTTACTGGTAGTTACTCAGCCAGGCCGCACTCAGCTAAGCCAACGTCGTGCTGACCTCGGTTCCTCATCGGCTATGGAACAGCGATAATAGTGTACCTACTTGCATTAGACACAGGAGACTGAACGATAGTATCTTTCGCGGTATTTATGGCTAGAGTTATGATAAACCATGTCTCTTTTTTTTTTTTTTGTGGAAAATAGGTGCATCCTGATAAGGAATATCCATTAACATTGTAATCACGAATGAATTTAGATTATCTAACATTTACACAAAAAGCTGTAAGACATCATGCGCGCCCATCCTGTGAATAACCTGAAGTCTTTCTTATAATCAATTATCCATTGATTGTAACCGGCTACCGTACCTATCAAAAGAATAAGAGACCGGATGTATAGAGCACATATTTCGAACGAACTCGTGTATCCCAAATCATGGATTTGCGTGAACTTTACTTTTCTTGTGAAAGTCTGTTTTTTTCCTCTGAGGTTAAAGATGTCTAATAGAACACCATCGTCTGACTCACTAATCTATAGATGTAAAACATATAAACACTCTGCATCATAGCGAAGAATGTGCGTTCTCCTATCACATGCATCCGACTCTTCGTCGGAGTAAAAACTATAATTACATGTCTATCTTATCTAATATTCCGAATCAACTATTTCGATAATACATGCATTACAAGGTACAACCTCGTAGATATACCCACCCTCATTAATAACACGCAAATTATAGGCTAGTCTGCTAATCTCAGAGAAGTCGCTAGAGAGAGGAGATGGGTAAGACATAACTGCAGAGATGATATTTCTGTGATGAATAATTCTATGTTGTTGACTTATCTATGACTGAATAAAATAAATATCATGAATTAGATGAGGTATCACATATTTAATGTAATATATGGAACGATCTTCTTTAATCTATTTAGCTGAGTTTGATAATATTTTCGTTTTGCTTTTTGCCTCCGTGGAAGAAGAAACTTTGCCTCCAAGGCCCCGTGTCCCTAGGCGATTGTATATCGTGACCTTTCTTCTTACTCTCGGGAAGGATTGTAAACCTTTCAAGTCCGGCGAATACGACTCATAACGTTTGATGTAACAATTCAAAGTTATACTGATGTTACGTTGTAACCATCAAATGATGATCTTGATTATTAAAAATAGCTTATGATGTATTGTAATAAGACGAGATCCACGGCAGTACAAGTATGATAATAAACTATAATAAAAAAATTTCAAATTGGTTTTTAAAAGTGCCTCGCAAAATTACGGTTTATTTTTCTCCTTAAAAACAAGATTTTTTTATTTTAATGATGCTTTAAGGTATATACATGAGAAAGACGTTATTATCTATAAACCTTTCAATATTACCAGATGTAGAATTATGTAAGAAAATACATAGTAAAATTGTGTGGATAACTCTCTCTGATACATGCATAGCTCTTCAGGCTCCGTCTCTAGCTTTTTTCCTGTAAAAAGTCGCCCGGTCCAATCCATCTCGCTTTTCTTTCGTTTTCGTATCTCGCTCTTCTCTCTCTCTCGTCTCTCTTCTCTCTCTTCGTCAGTAATATATAATACATGAGGATAAATATACTTTATCGAGCGCACGGCTGCACCCCTCCGGTGAACTCGATACACTCATATAATATTACGAATTATTTATTTTTATTTATTATTACTACAAGTTTTGGATTTTTCTTCTGATATGGGATTGAGTAGTGAACAGTCTCGCTGACATATGTTATAAACCTTTCAGTATATAATATGCACTAAGTACTTATATATTATCCTGTACCTATATATATATCTACTATAGATTTTAATATAACTTTTACAATTTTTATCTTTATATAATTTTTATATAAAATGTCAGAAGAATTGGTTTCTTGCCCAATTTCGAGTGAGGTATGGCTTATTGTGGACAAAATCCATCAAACCTAGACAAAATAAGATAAGGTTTCTTTTTTTACTTTGCCATGACAACCAGTGTTTTTGATTGAGTTATAATAGGGCATAATAGGGGACTGTTCTGTGAGCGCCACAAAATCTAAATTCTCTACCAGTCGACACTGTATTCCTATGAAGACTATTACTTGTCTATCCTGACAAGTAAGAATATAATCGATATATCGTTGATGGTAAGAAATCAGCTTAGTGTCTCGACTATATTTGTTGAGAAGACACTCCGGTGATCCACGCCCTCCTAGTCTAAAACATTATTTGTAATAGCTCAAAGTGACGGTGATTCTGCACATATTATCCGTGGTGAATTCATTGCTCTCACGTGCTGATCTTTATTGTTTTTAGACGGAGGCCACGGCCTCTGTGCTTCCCGTAAAGCCGCGCCTGAATATATATATATATATATATATATATATATATATATACTATATATATATATATAATATATATATATATACTATTATATATAATATCATATATATATATATATATATATATATATTATATATATATATATTATATCATATATATATATATATATATAATATATATATAATATATATATATAGGCCAGCCTCTAGAAGAGCCACAATCCTATCTCAAAAACTACAACAGCTACCGGGAAAAGGAATACATTGCTGGAATGCTGGTAAAACTTTGTTTGCCAAAAAATATAAAAATAAATATATAAAAAAAAAAAAAAAAAAAAAAAAAAAAAATCATATCTCGAAAACTACAAAGCTACAGGGAAATGAAATACATTTTTGGGAATCTTGTAAAATTTTGGTTCGGCATATGTACAAAAAAATAAAAAACTAAAAAAATAAACTAAAATTGGCTGTTTTTTTTTGGGGGGAGCCGGCTGGGGACATAGTATATATACTATATATTATTTGTAAGGTATTACATCAATTTTAGGGGCTCGAGCCGACGGGGAACACAGGGGGGACGTTTTCCATACCCGTAGGGGAGGGGCGAGGAACCCCCGCGACACCCAAATACCACAGAGCGGGGGTTCCGGAGACCTCCCCGGAGGGGGGGGAATTTAGTCCTACCTCGGCGTAGTTTCCCGAGGCCGAGAGACCCCGACTCTGCCATCGGTGCGGTATACCTTAGGGGTATTCTTGTTATTTTAAAAAAAAAAAAGCAAAATTTAATAAGAAAGTCTATTTATTTTAACGCAGTAACATAAAAGGTCTCTAAATAGGCCCTCTAATCATATCAATAAATTATTACATATTTTTTTTATTTTTTTATTTTTTTTTTACATTTTCTATCCAAAATTTTACGAGGTTCCAACAATGTATTCCGTTTCGCTGTAGCATTGTAGTTTTGAGATATAATTTTTTTTAATTTTTTTTTTTTTTTTTTTTTTTTTTTTTCAATTTCCGCGGTAAAAATGTCACCTTCCAGCAATGTATTCGTTTTCCTGGTAGCTGTTGTAAGTTGTAAAGATATGGATTGTGGCTTTCTAGAGGCTGAATATATATAATGTTATTATATTTATATATATATATATATAGTATATTTAATATATATCTAATTACTATATATAATATATATATATATATAACTATAATATATATAATATATATATATATATATAATATTATATTATATAGTATATTATATATATCACTCATTATATATATATTATATAGTATATAATATATATATATAATATATATATATTATATTATTATATATATATATATATTATAATAGGTATAAATTATATATTTGTATTTTGCAACATCTGGTATAATTCTCATATATGATCAAAAAAGTTATTTTAATATTTTTGTTGTTATACAAACAGTTATCATAGATATTGATTTTACTATTATTATTATTGCTTTTCCTGAACTCCTCTGTTTATTTTTGTTGAAATTGCATTTCTTGTTGTAATTGCATTGTTATTATCGCTTAGCAATTCCCTAAAGCAATTTACAAAGAGTTCATTAAAATAAATTTGTTTGCAGCAGGAAGCTTCGAAATATAAATTTTCGTACTGTCTTGCCAAACGTACGATATGAATAATAACATATTTCGTTTTCGTGTATATTCATAAGAAAACGTATAAATCCCATTAGCTAAAATGGCTGTCTTATTAAAGCTCTTTGCAAACATCGGATGAATATCATTATTTTTAATTACTCCAATGTGGTGTTTAAGCTGCGATGTAACTTTTTTTTTTTTAAATTAGCCTTGCGTTGCGAAGTTGAAACCTGTAAGATGGAAGAGGGGAGGGGGAGGGGGAGTGGGAGATGGACTAAGAGGTAATTTAGGGGCGTGGTTTCGATGATGAATATTGCCTACGCGTATTCTATTATTTCTATATAGTAAATTTACATGATTTTATTAGGTTAGGTTTACGTAAATGAATTACTTCTTTTAATCACTGACTTAATTGAATTATTTCTTTAGGACAATATGAAATGAGATATTATAAATATGATGAGGAAGTCCAATTAATAAAAGGCAATTATTGCTCCGGGCTGAGCCCAATTTCCCCCCCGCCCTAAAAATGGACAAAAAATTCGTAATTTTCAGCCGATTTTGACCATATAAACATAGTAGAAAATACTGATAAACACCAAACTGTAGCTTTTTCTGACGTCTGAAACGTCTTTTTCGAGTGTTTTTCTGTCTGTAGTCATTGTTTTGGTATTTTCAATTTTTGAAAACCTATGTTTTTAACATTTGTCGAAACTCCTACAAATTATTTTCGAAAAGATTGGACTATTATTATCTAAAAAAAAAAATTAGGAACTGAATTTTGATATTTAACCCCATTTCTGAGCAATGGTCGACTTTTAAAACCTACTATTTTTGGGTTTTCAAATTGAAAAATTGAGATATTTTTCAGAACATTTATAGTCGCGGAAATACACATTTTTTTAATTAGCATATTTTATGATCCTGCAAATGACAAAAATAAAATATTTGTAGTCAGGAAACATTTGTGCTTATAAGTTCGTTTCTGTGAAAATAACGTTTCTTGCTCCTCCGTGGACAATGAGTAAGTCGATACTCTACTCGAACAGTATTATCCCTGTATTTGTAGGTTTTCGATATAAATTTTTATTATTTTGTTGGTTGTGGTGATGGCTTGTTTCGGTTTTATAACTATTATATTATTTTCAAGTAAATAGCAATATCATTTCAATCAAGCTTGCCTTATTAATGTAAAAAGTTATGAAGAACAAATTTCCAAGAAAAAGAAAATGTCCAAATTGTCTTTTGCCAATGAATTGTCCTTTCAAAAAAAAGGTAAGCTTACATATTAATAGGTGAATTCTACGGCTGCGAAATACAAGGGACATGAATATTCATTGCGAGCTCACCGATAAGATACTCGAATCAATATTAACAATAAGCCCATAAAATTCATGATTGGGATTTACATCATAGTACATATAAGTAGAAAAAAAATATAAAGCTAATTTTGACCAATTATTAATAAAATATTTCCAATGAAATAAAAAGAAAACCACATGTTTAAAAGAACGACAATATATGCAATTTATTAAGATACATAATTCATACATGATGTATAAAATTTAGTAAAAAGACAAAAGTGAGGATTACCATAGGAAAAAATGTTAAATATTAACGTCATTTTCGTAAATAACGTAAACTAGTTGAATAAAAAGTATTTTAAAAAATAAAAGTAAAAATAAAAAACATAAAAATTATCTGACATACAAAGATTTAGATTAGGTTCTCACGTACACTATAGAATAATAATATTCCAGCCACTCACAATAGTAGAATCTTAAACAATAGAAAAAAAGTACTATAATATTTTTTGGTTGATTAGGATTGCGTTTGGTACAAAAGACGCGTTTCGAAACCCCTCTAATAACCTAATATTTAAATAGACACAAGATGAAACACTTATGCAACTAAGTAAGTAAAATATTCAGAACTAATATTAACTGTAATGTAATAATGTTTAATTATACAAGAACGCTAAAGTGTTAACAGATTACCAGATATGTATATTTGACCTCTTGGCCCTAATGTTGGCGTAAGTGTGATTACCGTTAATTTAATTTTTGTCCAAATCACAGCCTGGAGATCCATGACTTGAGTATAATATAACAAACAACATTATAACTCTGGTTCATCCAGATAAGAGAAGCCAAGAATTATGAAAAGACTAATCTACCAAATAGAATAGAATCATTATTAACGTAAAGAACACAACATCGGTTAAGCTCATTACATTTGCGGCCCAACCGTAAAAACCCATGAATGCTAGTTTGCCTTATATTATATGAGATGAATGATAGAACATCCTAAACCTGAGTCTGAATCTGAAGAAAGAATTTGTTTCACAAAATATTCCTTTTCCCGAAAGTGAAGTTGAGAAATATACAAAAAGAAGAAGTCCAAATAATGAGCTAAAATTAGAATAAGAGGAATAATCAAAATTCAAAATATTTCTACTATTGATTTTTATCAATATATTGATTCTGCGAAACTTAAACAACAGCGGCATGCAATTAAACCCGAACATAGGAGATAAGTTTTATAAGATCACAAAACCATATTAAACCTATTAAACGGGATATCCGACGCATGCAACTAACTAATAACCTATAAATTCATAATCAAGAATGAAATATATGAAATCGAACTAATTGAATGCGAAGAAATAATATCCGAAGGGAATATCAACACTAAAATACTAGCCTAAAGTAATGTGTAGAGCTATACTTCTATGCTACGTATATAACTCATGGGAATATCGATGGAAATTGATTTGAGGTTTTTCTAAAAAGGAATTATGAGGTATTCAAAGAAAAATATATACCAACAGACTTCCGTTCTCCCGAGAAGGAACAAACTGACCAACGGTGAACGATGCAATTAAAAAGGAGTACCATTTTATTAAATTAATTACCTTTTCTTTAAAATTAAAGATTATTGTATGGAAGTATCCCTATTATCAACACGTGAAATTTAGTGTTCCTAGTATCATATAATAACAATGTATGAAAAAAAAACTAAAAACAAATATAAAGGATCCATATAATCAATAAGGACCACGACAAGAAATTCGTTACCATTTTCAGATTCAGTACTTTTTTATTCGGCAAGAAATTCGGAATATTTTTAATACGGTAGAAATTCGAGTATATATTACTATTAAATTTTTAATGCTAAAATTAATCGGTATTAGAAGATTTGTATCTACTTATTTTGATCCCTAATATACGATAAAGAATACATTTTGGTTTAATTATATCCTTAAATTCCTTATTCTAAGTTGTATAAAAATCAACCTTAGCAACTTTTCTCTCAAATGGAGCGACAGGAGGACCCACAAAATTAAACCCTTATTCTCGGGACATATTATGGTACCTTTTATACGGTTTGAAAAATTCAGTCATAACCTTCTTTATAAATCCAGAAAGAAAATTCCCGAGCAAACCTTTTTGTTATGGAAAAAAATTGATACCCTTTTTTATACGGTAAGAAATTCCGCACCAATTTTTTATACGTTACTAAATTCTGTACCTTCTATTTATACGGCAAGAAATTCGGTAGCTATTTTGTTACCCCTTAAGTACGGCTAAGACCCATATTCAGCTCAATTCCCTATCACTTTTTTAATACCTAAAACTTATAAGAAATTCAGTATTCTGCTAAACTTCGATAATATAAATACTGTAATATTTATAGTTTTTAATTTCATTAAAATTAAAATTTAAAATTGCTCTTAATATTTCATTATATAAAATGAACAAAGAAAAAAACTCACTAAGCTGTAACATTAAAATTAGTTATAAAACCAAATAAAACCAATAGAAAGATAAATAATTTTTATTTTCTTTAATTAGAATTTTTTTTATGATTATAACACCCATGATAAATAAAAAATTTAAATCAGACACCATAGATTCTGCCTTGTTAGCATGAACGACTATCATCTGCCGTTTGCCTTTAATCCTAACATTTTGTCATAAAAATGATTGGAGAGCCTTTGCCTAAAAAAAAAAAAAAAGCCGTTGTTTCTATGTTAAATATTTACTTTCCATAATTATTTAATAAATAAAAACTGAAATCTCTCCTCTCCTCTCATCTCTCTCTCTCTCCTCTCTCTCTCTCCTCTCCTCCTCTCTCTCTCTCTCTCTCTCTCTCTCTCTCTCTCTTTCTCTCTCTCTCTCTCTCTCTCTCTCTCTCTCCTCTCAAACTCACCCTCAAAAAAAAATAATATCAATATCCAATCAATACTTTCAACTTGTAAAATCATAAAAGAAAATTGTTACAGATGTGGAAAACTCTTCAAAACATTTCGTTTATTTATAAATTCCACTACGTTATAAAAACAACTATACTGATCGTTTTGAATGCTAAATCCATAGCGGAACTCTTCCTGTAAAGTAATACCCAATAAAAGAAATATTTCCAAAAGGAAAAAAATGTTTTTTTCCCCCCAAAAAAAAATGAAAATTTTTCATATAAAAAATACCTATTCTGTTAAAAAAAATGAAAAAGTAGTTTACTTAAAAATAAATAGCCACATATGTAAAGAACTGTTGAATACAGTAAGAGAATGAAACCCCTCAACTATTCTTTCCATAAAAACGTATGTCCTTACCTCTCAATTATAAAATCCGTGTTGCGTTTAAATGTATCGGAGCCGACGTTACGTGAAAACTTTATCTTCAAAAGTTTAGGTCTTTTGTACAAGAGAAGAAGAAAAAAAAACTATTTCTCATATACAAGTGAAAAAGAAGAAAAAGCAACAACTTTACGCCAATTTTTAAAGTAGAGCGCATATTCACTACCAGAAACTTTTCGGCTTAAAGAAAATATCTTTGAACAAAGAATTTTTAATTAACTTCTACATAAAGAAAATCCATAATCTTTAATACTTTAAGAGATCAATTATAAAATAGATAATAAAAAGTGATTAATAATAATACTACTAACAAATACTTGTGAATAAACAATAGTGCAGATAATTAATAAAAATGGTAATTTATAATAATAATCATAATTTACATTCCGTTGGAGTGGTAGTTGAAAAGATTTTTTTTTTAAGAATTGTTAAAACATTTATGTTGTAAACAGGGATGGCAAATTTTGGTATTTTTTTTGAATATTTAATAAAAAAAATCAAAATATGCTTATTTTTGGTTAAATTTTTTGAAACAATACTATTTTTATAAATTTTTAAGAAGAAATTCATTCAAGTCTGAAATATTGTGAAGTAATTGAATTACAATCACCGGCAGGCTCACAATCTGATAAAAATAGGCCCTCTTCCCCAGTATAACGCGTGACGTTCAATGAATCTGAAAAAATAGAAACAATTTTAAAAAAAATCAAAAAAAATTCAGCAAATTGAATGAAAATTTAATGCCAAATCCTTAAAAATGTGAACATTATGACGCTTGAGCAAATCTCGTTTCTAATCAATAAGCATTTAGCAGTAATTAAGACAATTTTGCAAATAGAATAGCCAGAAAGAATAAAACGAAATTTAATAATATGTAAAAACGCATACCTCCAAGTACACTTCATCCTTTTTGATAATCATAAATGTTGTAAAACCGTGTTTTCATATTTATTTTTGTAATAACAAAAAAAATGTTAGTGTTTGAATCATAAAGTAATCAAAAATGTTTTAACAGTTTTTTTTTTGTAAGCCCAAAAAATCAATTAATAAACGATTTAATATGACTATTGCTTAGCACTTTTATGATGAATGTGAGTTTTATATGCATTTTGTTCATTTTTCGAGATGTCGGTGCCACAAGTTCAAACAGCGCCACATTGGGATCCAATAAAATAGATAAGTATATCGTATATAGTATTATCATCATAGTATTACCCAGGATATATTATAATATAAATTAAATAAATCAGCCGGGAGTCCATAAATATACCTATAACCCAGTAAAGTTAACCTAACCTGAGATGGAAGAGTAATAGGCAATATATATATAATAATATATATAAATATATAAATAATAATAATATAAAATATATATAATAATATAGATATAAATAGTATATATATATAATATATATTTAATATATATATTAGATAATATATAATATATAATAATAAATTAATTATAAAATTACTAATATATAATATAGATATAGAATATAATTAGAATAAATAATAGAATATTAATAATAATTATATAGATATATATATATAAATAATATATAAATAAGATTGACAAGTAAGATAGACGACAGAACCAAAATCTAGAGTGTACCCATTCAAACCCAAATAAAAAATTTAAGATTATTTAAGAAGCGGAAACAATTTTTAACCTCCTACCTACACCTAATGCTAAATTAGATTGTCGTCCACAACATACAAGTAACTAATATATTAAGAAAAGCAAGAACATTAGGCCAATACCCTTAACTAACGGTCCCAGCAAGCCAAACATAAATTAATAAAAATTAAAGTAATAAATAATTTTAAAAAGAACTACTTCGGCCACTCTCTATTAGAAAATTAACCAGTCTAAAAACCATTATAATTATAAATAAAATAAGAATAGATAAAAAATTACAGAGAGCCGCTGGACCTAATTCAAAAGAACTGTCCAAACATATCTAAACACAATTAATAATTAAATAATTAAGAAAATATATATAACTAATAAAGAATTTTGAGAAAAACCTCCTTAAACAAATACCGAAAGCCTTCACCTATGCTTCCGTACAACTCCATGATAAATACTGGAAAAACCTTATAATAAAGGCACCCAAATACACGCTTAAGAAAGCCAAGCCATGCCCTGGAGCTGGTGTCATATTAGTACTTCGTCCCTAGAGGCCTCCAAGAACACGAAAAAAAAATAATATTAAGCCGCAAATGGACAACAAAATCATAAGAAAATGACCCCCGAGAATCAACCCACCTAAATTAATAAAATAACGAATAACATTATGAACAATACAAGAAAAGTAATAAACCTATCAAAATAGAGATCACATTGGTGTTTCCCAGTCAACCAATAAAATAAGTATTAATTACCATTAAAAATAACCAAATTAAGAAGCCGCGATTCAGAAGCCTCACTAAAAACCCACAAGCTCAATAAAATTAATAAGAATAAAATACTTAATAAGGCAGCAGTGTCCTCCTTCAACCAAAATCAACCAATAAAAAATTAACTAATTAAAGAGAAAGACGTAACTTGGGCCCCTCGTACCTACGTCCAAACAGTCACCGAAATCTCACATAATAATAGTATTAAGAGGTAATAGCTCCTAAGGTTAGAAATAGAGCCAAGGCAATGGCCTCCATTTCTCGAGCACATCACCAAATCGAAACCAATAATAAGAAGAATGGTGATAAGATAATGAATTAAGAAACCACCTGACAGGTACCATCAGTAGAAATGTCCCAGTCAACTCAAAATAAC
>JABUQX010119761.1:20000-29827 GCA_015478945.1 Trachelipus rathkii | reverse complement strand
AGAAGAGAAGAGTTGACGTGTTGTATTGCATGGTTTGTGGACAGATGGCGATGATCATGACAGCGTTGTATGCGTATTGAGAAGTCGCATAGTTATAATACAGAACGGGTCTACTGATTCTGGTTCGAGTTCCTTCACCTTTGTACTAACTGTAAACAATGAAAGTTATCTTTAGTCTATCGGGTTTTACCGTGTCTAGCGAATATATCAGTATGCCACATTCTTTTACCACAGCATTCACACAACAGCACATATTGAACCCTTTCCCTTTGCAGGAATTCTATTGGAGATGAAAGACTTCTGGACTTGCCCTCCTCTGATTATACCCAGTCCTGGTTGACTAGAATCCACGTAAAGTTGTACAAATAAAATCACTGACACGAATTTGTTATCACTCGAAGGACTCGAACTCACGCGACCCTAAGCGTTGAGCATACTGTTCCACTACCAAACTTTCACGCCCAGCCAGCACTTATAAATTTATAACATTTATTAGGTAAAGTATAATTGAATTATAGTATTAATTATATATTTAATATATATATTTTTTCTGATTTAATATTTTATATTAATTACCTTCCCCTATATTTAATCTATATTATATATGATTATATATATATTAATATATATAATTAATATTATAATATAATTATATATAATTATATATATATATATATATATTATATATAATTTGGACAAAAGTTAGTTAACGGCCACACGGAACGGGAGGTCAGATCAAAAAAAAAATTTCACAAGTAGGCCTCTATGATACATAAATAGATGTTTTTAGGTTCGAAATGTAAATTTTTTTCCATGTTCTAATAGGGGTGAAATGAGGTTATTTTAGGTTACGGTTTTAGGAATTAGATTAGGTCACGCGTCCTAAGGGAAAAAAATTCATTTCGCCCCTAAAACATCTATTTATAGAGTCTACCTTTTGGAAATTTTTGTTTGATGCGCCCTCTTGTTCAGTGTGGCCCGTTTAAGTAACATTAATATAATATCTATAAGTTATTATATATATATAATATATTATATATTGTATTAAATAGATATATATATCTATATATATTATTATATAAATATAATATATATTATATAAATTATATATGATATAATATATATAGATATTATAAGTATATATAATAGTACTTTATATATTAAATATTATATATAATAATATATATTAATATATATATATATAATATATAGTATATATATATACTATAATATAATATATATATATATAAATATAATTATACTATTGGGGGGTACAACGTATAATTATTTTCATCTTAAGGGTACGCGATCAAAAAAGTTTGGAGATCGCTGGGTTAGATGAACTTTAAAAGCTGGGGGGGGTGTATATGTAACGGGAATTCTAGGAAGTTCTCGTATTGAATAAAGACTCCGAACTTATGGTTCAGGTTGGGGTGGTTTTTGAAAGTGCGAGATTGGTGCGGTGGGTAGAAATCCATGTTTGGTGCTTTGGGTAAATCCAATGGGAAATTTTACATCTTTATATGTAAATGAATAATTACCGAGAATGGAGACAGTGATAATCAGGGATACTCCCGAAATGGTAAGTGTTCCGGGTGTCAAGAATGTTGTGTTTGGAAAGTATTATTCAATGTTAAACTAATCGTTTTGTCCAGTGAACAATTTAATTGGATGTAGTTGTATACTAGGTGGATAGGGTTGATGTTCAGGAGAGAAATTGGGAAATTTCAGGAATTCAGTGTAGTTAGTAGATAGCCAATTGGAATGAGTTTGTATGCGAGAAGGGTGTAAATAACTATAAGCGTCAGAAATAAATTTACAGCCGTGTGGAATAGGAAAAAGGTAGTTGTGTAGGACTTGCAGTTTGGCGTAGAGGCAGCTTATGGAGGTCGTGGTCTTTTGTGGCATGGATATATGTGTAAGGTTGTTGAGAGATACTGCATAAGGGGAGCTGTTTAGAAAAGGGGTGTATATACAATTTTGGAAGATTCTTTCTTTAATAATAAAATATAATGCAATTTGGATTTGCAGTGGTGTGCCGGTATGTATGCAGAAATTTAAAGAAGAAATTTCTCTACAGTGATCAGGTGTAATAGTTTTGCTATAAGGGTACGTTAATTCTTGCAATTTAAAGAAGAAATACAGGTAAAAAGACTTGATAGTGATCCAATTTGAAGAGTGGTAACTGTACATCGGGAAAGATATTTTAAAAGTGTCAAATTATGTCAGTAATGAATGGAATAAGAGTAGACACGGTATGGTTGGTTTAAGTGATAGTCCAAGCGTAGGAGAGGTTAACCTAACCATACTTTTCCATCGTAATAATAGATGTGAATATGTTTTAGGTTTAATATTCTTTAAAATGGAGATGAGAAATTTGTATGAATTGTTTTGAAATGATTAAGGTGTGTTGTATATTGTTTATTAACTTGTTGGTATCCTCGATGATGATGTTTACCGTGTTTAAGCATAAATTTAGTTTCGAAATTTCTAATTGAAAATCTATGGAAGAAATGGAATGTTGTATAAGGTATATAGTGTTTCTTGATTTATTTTAAGTTGAGATCACGTCTTAGCGTTTTCATGAATCTGTGCGTTTAACCTGTAATGGCTGTTTCTGAATTAAACCCTGATTCTAACATCAAATTTACCTTTTTTGAGGTGCTTTCCAAATATTTGGAAGTGGCAGTGCCGAAAAGTGTTTTTAAAATTTTACCTCCCAGATTGAACAAATCTCGTTTATTTCTAATGTTTGAATGGGTTGTGATTGAATGTGTAGTTGGCGGTAGAGGGGGTGTAGTGTCAGAGGATAGAGGTGAGTGAAATGGAGTTGTTCTGGATTCCAAATAAACTGTGCATTTATGAGTAATATAGATGTTAGTGGCTTTGCGATTATTGCAAAATCTTTCACTAGATGATCAAAATTTACCTTATGCCGTGCTTATACTAAGTTCCCGCAAAACAGGCCTATTCAATGTTAAAATGTCTTTCAGAAATCCATGACGTTATAGAAGATACGGGGTATACAAATCTTCTGCAAAGGCTTTCAATTTTAACAAAAGTTTCTAGAAATCTGAAGAATTTTTAGCCACGTGCTAAAAACTATTGTAATTTATATTGTGTACTAATATAAGTATTTAAATATAATTAAGTATATAAATACAATTTACATATGACATTGTGACTTGAATTAATATTTTATTAGTTTACAACTGTATAAACTTGTTTTTGTTTCACTATAGGTTTGATGAATTTAATATTTCGATCTTCCAAGTTCAAATGCTGATCAAAAATCATCATGGGGATAGTTTCTTTTTTATCAAAATCAAAATTCGTAGAATAGCTAAAGGTTTTTTATGTTTAAAGTAAAACTTAACCTATATTCTTATATTTTATCTTTAAAAACTCAGTTTTATTCAATAAATAATACTTATTTAATATAGGAAGCTTAAATAATAACGAACGCTACTCGAGGAGAGAGAGTAAGAGAGAGATGAGAGAAGAGAGAGAGAGAAGAGAGAATAGGGAAAGAAAGAGAGAGAAGGAGAGAGAGAGAGAGAGAGGAGAGAGAGAGAGAGAGAGAGAGAGAGAGAGAGAAGAGAGAGAGAGGATATGCGTAAATAAATTATATATATATATTATAAATATTAATTATTATATATATATTATATATATATAATATAATACTATTTATATATATATATATAAGGTATTATATATTATTATATAATATTAAATATTTATAAAAATTGATACGGAAATGTGGTATCCTGGTCATATTCCTACCGATTATTATTTTTTTTTAGATTATATATAAGTTACTTTGAGAAATTTGAGTTTTCTGAGAGTAAACTATTTATATTTATAGTTTGATACTCAGCTGAGTACTTATTTAATTAAACCATTTATAATTGTTACTGGTCTCAGTTAACAACTTCCATAAAACTATCTAAAATTATTCGGAAAATTGGTTAAATTACTTTCATAAATTATGAAGGAAATAATGAAATAAATAAACCATAACGATGTTTATCACGTTTATACGTGCCATTAAGTTTATTATAATATATCATTATATACGATATTAAATATGTTTTAATATTCGCTCATAAATATGAGAGGAAGGAAACGAGTAGATTTATTTGGTGTTTTATGTACCATAATATTATGATTCAATATATATAACGTTGAATAAGAAATAATATATGAGAAAAAAGTTGGGCATTATCATGAGAGAGAGATAAACGTATTTTCGTATCATGTCATGACGAGCCATATTGAATTATAATAAATAAATTAAATATCAGTGCTAATAAATTTACATCTGAAATAATATTATGCATACAAATATATAACATAATATTAAGTAATACCACATACAGCCTTGGAGTAGCGTTTTTACAAGATTTTCTGTGAATTTCCTTTTAAACTGGTAACGTTGTTTACAATCTTTTACTAATGAGTAAGAAAGTGAAAAGGGTATTATTTAAAATAGTATGCGGGAACTATAGTATTAAGGATAAATATATATGAGTAAATATGAATTGAGGAATAAAAATTTCACAAAAATACTATAAATATGTGAGCGTAGTTTCGCACATTTGTAGAGAGGGTTGATGTAAAGGATATTGAATAAGTAATTTGTAAATATTATGATGACAGATTTATCAAGTGAACTATAGAGAGAGATATGGCCATGGTATATTATAAATGAAAAGAGAGTGAAAGTAACAAGGAATAAAGATAATCACAAATAGGATTAACGAAGATAATAGATGGAGCATATTATAGAGATAGCCATTTAAAATTAGAGCGAGAGATAAATAATAGAGTTATTTATTTACACACTTTGAAAAATAACATTTATGTTTTCATAAATTAAATTGACATTTTATATTAGAAATTTTTTTCTTATGAATTAAAAACTATCATCAAAGAATACACTAACCACTTGATAATCTCTGCCTAAAAGAGATGGGAGAGAGATGAGTGCTAATTTCCTCTATCATGTGAGCGATCAAAAAGACAAATAGATGAGGTAGGAGCAGATGAGAGAGAAGTAGACTCAAAATTTAAATATTAGAATGGACTTCAAATTGAGATTTATTATCTTATTTGGAGTGCGAAATGCGAGATATGGTTGTGATTAACACAAAAGTATTGTTATATTTAAATAATAATTAAATAAATATGAGTTATAAGACAACACGATAAAAGATATTGAAGTAGAATAAGTGAGTAGATAAATTTTGATAATAATTTAATATTGAATATTTATATAAACATATAGGAAGTAGAAATCGCTGAGATGAAGAGAGAGAGAGAGAGAGGAGAGAGAGAGAGAGAGAGAGAAGATGAGAGAAGAGATGAGGAGAGTAAGGATACGAAGAAAATACGTATTTATAAATAAACAGTTAATCGATTTTTTTTGTATCAGCAAAATGAAAATGGAGGATGAATATTAAAGAAGAACCTAACCATATATAGTCCACAATACTATAACAATATAGACATATTAATTTTTGTAATCAGCGAGAATTTTATTATATTCAGAAATAGTAAAATATAAAAAAAATGAAAAAGACTTAATAATATAGATTTAGAAGATTTATTAATATGTATATTAAATCACATATTTAATAATAATAAATTTGAGTAATGATTAATACAGCGACACACAAATAAATAGAAATGATAAACAGAAATGAATATGAAAATGTAGGACTACCTAATACATGATTTGCACCATGACCAGAAATATCCACATCTATATTATATATATAATAAAATAGCATCATTACATGAGCCTAGCATACGACACAATATAGAAAATTTGGATTTTGCCACACTAAGTGAGTATATTAATATTTATATAACACTATTTAATAATTTATATTTATATTTAATCATATAAAAGGAATATTATCCCGGATGACAGGCAATAAAAACTAGAGGAAGGTTAGTCTAATGGATTCATCATCTGAACCTTACCGGATATGGAAAGATGGAGGGAACTATAATATATCAGATATTCCACTACTGTCACTACACACGTCGACGGCTCAGGTCCCCCTAAAAAAAAGAGATAGAAGAATGTACGTTCAATGCAATAAGAAGATGAAGGTTCAACATGGAGAATATCAAAAAATCCCTGAATCATTTAGTGTATATTATGTGTATAGATTATATTAAGATGTTCTATATTGTGACTTACAACGATCAATGTTCCCTAAATAAGTAACAGGAAATATATTAAATCTCTTGAGGCCCGCCTATAAAATGGGATAGTAGATATAAGTACTATAATAATAATAATAATATAAAATAATTATAAAGAACGTAAAAAAAATTAATAGATTAAAGATAATAGAAATGGAGATTTGATCATAGAATTATAATGAAAATAATCATTAGTTATATTATTATATAATGTATTTATGAATATATATATAATATCTAAGATATATTAATAATAATAATATAATAATATATAATTAAATATAATAATTAATATATATAAACTATACAGAGTAATAATAATAATGTCATAAGTAAATTTATATCACTAATTAATAATAATAATTAATAATATATAAGATAATATACATTATAATTGAAATATAATAATAATTAATATAATAGAGTATAACTGAATATTTACATATTAATATATAATAATAATAATAATAGGGATTAATAATATAATATAATAAAATATAATTATATAATATATTAAAAATATATAATTAATAATATAAATATAATAATTATAAATAAATTTATTAATAAAAGGTTAAAAAAATTAAATGGCAATAATTTAGTGTAATTTATAGTTATGTGTTTTAGATGCTTAAATTAATAAATAATTAAATTATCATAATAAAGTATTACAATCAATATATTTAATATATTTATCATAGTAATTAATAATAATATGATAATATATAATAATAATTATAAATAAATAATAAAATAATTATAATAATTAAATTATAATAATTAAAATAATTATAATAATATATAGTAATATATAAAAATAATAATATATAAATATTATAATAAATTAATATAATTAAGATTATATAAATTATAATAATTAAATAATATACTAAATTATAATAATAATTAAATAATATAAATAATAATAATATAATATTAAATAATAATAATATTATAATATATAAATTAATATATAATATAATAATATAATAATTATATAATATATAATAATAATAATAATTATGAATATCATAAATAAATAATAAAATAATAATAAATAATCATATTATACATATATTTATATAATTCAATTTAATTAAATTAATATAAAAGCAAGATAAGAAGAGTAATAATTATAATAATAAACAATAAATATTAATATAATAAATATATAATAATAAATAATAATATAATAATAATAAAAATAATATAATAATTATATATATAATAATAATATTATAATAATAATATAATTAATATATATAAATAATTATATATAAATAATAATATAATATATAATTATAAATTATAATATAATATAATAATATAATAATAATATAAATATATATATATATAATCAACGACTCAAATAATAATTGGCAGTAATTCATCGAGAGATCAGGAAGAAAATTTATAGTGCGATGATATATTGTTACATGAGAGTATAGATTTAGCATATCTGAAGTAAAGCACATAGTCGTTAACGGAGCGACTCAGATGACATGTAGTTTATGTGAGGCTTATTGTGAGTCTCTCTTCTTCATCTAACTTCATCATTACTCATAATAATCATCAAGTAAAATCTCAATCATCATTCTACTCATGAATAATAATCTTATCAGTCAATCAGAATCAAGTTCAATCATACTTACTATCTCTATATATAAATTAAATAATTATAAATAAATTAATATATATATAATATAATATATATAATAATTAAATTAATAATATATAATAAATATTATTACTATTATTAACAAATAATTTATTCATAATAATTAAAATATAATATATAATATATAATTAATATAATCACTCAAATATATATCCAATATCATAATACCAATTATCAAAATATTTATTATTCTTACTATATTATCCTAATATTTATATAGATATACAATAAGTATTATGCCTCACTATACCATCATTATCATTAATAATATATACAGATATAAATAGCCCTGAGAAAGTAATATTAATTATAATTAATATAAATAATATAATTATAATTATATAATAAATATGAATCGAAATTCCTCATTTTATAAGCATTAATTTACCTTTTACATGGAGAAGTAAAGATAGTAATATAGAAGTATATATATATATAGTATATATATATATATATATATAAATAATAATATTAATAATATAAAATGGTAAAATAATGTTGTTTATGATATATAAATAACTTAACGAGTAACAACCTAATACTAAGAAGATTAGACAGAGCTATAATGATAAATTCAGAATTTTCCGTATCGAGAGGTATATCTTCGGCCTCTAAGGATGTGGACGACAGGAGGGAAGAGGTCTTATTTACACGATATTCGCATTTTAAGCTGGATTTTACGTCTCAATCAAAGCTCGAGCTGTCACAATAAAAATTATGAGTATTATATTATCACCAGATAGAAAGGGCTATCAGAGAGCCAGAAATTGAATGGGAACATGAGGATTAGGACGAAGTCAACCATCCTATAGTAGTAAAGTACCTAGAAGGCAGAGAAGTACACCTACACTCAGCAACTGAATATCATAGTGACGAGGTTCACTTACTCTAATAGGTGTTGAATATTAATGTTTTTAATAAATTATCTATAAATAAACTGAACACTTAATATATAATAATTAATATATATAATAATATAAATAATATATAATTAATATTTAATAATGATAATAATTAAATAAATAATTATATAAATAAATTTAAAAATTAAATATATATATATATAATATAAAAATATTATTAAATATATAATATAAATTGTTTAATATTGTATCTAACATCCAATTAGTACTACTCACAGAGTTTCAGTACATGACCTTATGTAATTTACTAAGGTATAGAAACTACCTGAAAGATAAACAATTATATTAATAGTAGCTATAGGAATCGATCAGAACCGAATGATGAGAGAGAGGGTGACTCCAGTCGTAGACATCACAGAAACTTCATGAGCGAGTTATCCACCGAAGCGGTAGAGGTATCACGGACGCTCATAGTCACGTGCAGTTACATTACCAAACGATTTCACGATAACTGCTCATAAACAGAATATCTAGCTCGTACTATGGTAGAGGAAGATGCAATCCTATCGCGATCATATTTGGGAGAGATGTGAATTCCTCAATATTATATATATATATATATATATATATATATATATATAATATATAACTCAGGTATAGAGATAGTATATATATATATTATATATAATGATATATAAATATATATATATATATATACTATATATATTATATATATATATATATATATATATATATATACTAGTATATATATATATAATATATATATATATATATATATATATATAATAGTATAGATATATATATATATATAATAGTATAATATATAATATATATATATACTACTATATATATATATTATTACTATATATATACTACTAGTATATATATATATATATTTATATATATAGTATATATTATGTTTTATTCAACACGTATATATAATGAATTAAATTTAGGGCTAAATTTTACATTGCAATAAATGAAGCAAAGGTGCAAAAGTTAATAACTTAAATTTAATTATTCGAATCTTGTATATCATGTAATTT
>JABUQX010119761.1:7500-15000 GCA_015478945.1 Trachelipus rathkii | reverse complement strand
TATATATATATATATATATATATATATATATATATATATATATATATATATATATATATATATATATATAATATATTATATATATATATATAATATATTGCGTGGTGTGTAATTGTGCGCTAAAAGCTAATGATGGGTTTCGAAAGTAAGGCTTATAAAATAATGTATGGGTGAAAATAGAAGTTTGATTAAAAGTTGAATAAGTAGGAGAGAACGACTGAGAAAATGTAGAACAGTTTGAAAACAGATGAATGGAAATTACAAGTAAGATGGAATGAAGAAGATGTTCTGAAAGAAGTTTGGGCTTAAGAAGAGACTAAGGGAAATCTTAGAATAACAAATAGGATGAAATTTTCTGACTGATGAGGATGAACGTGATAGAGAGCGTGGGGGAGCACTTCTAAAATTTGCCTAACTTGCAGGTGATGAAAGAAACTGATAATGAATGTATTGGTTTGATAGTGTAAGAAGAATTCAGGTAATTTTTTTGGGTGAGGTAATTAGTAGGGAGGATGTAATAGGTAGGGTGAGAAGTTGAAGAAAGGGTAAATCAGTAGGCTTTTAGAGGAGATACTGGGTGAACATGATCAAGATTGTAGGTGAGATTGTGAGTGGACTAAATAAATAGATGTGTAACAAAAACGTTTGTGGAAGTGTGGTTCCGAAGGATTGGAGGAAAGCAGTGATAGTACACGTTGTAGAAATGTAAGCAGTGACAAGGACTGCAGAAAACTAGAGCTGGAATTAGTTAATATGAGCTTGTATGGGAGATATATGCTCGTATTTTTGTGGAAAGAGTTACGAACATGTGACTATGGACTGATGGTGAAAGAAACAAGTGCATTTAGAAGGCATAAAGGAATGGAGATAAAATTTGAATACTAGAGCAAGATGAATGAGAAATGAGAGAGCATTAAAATTCAAATGTGTATTTAGATTTAATGGACTTGCAAACAGCGTAAGACAGGATTATAGGAGGAGCTGGCAGTGTTAATGATATTATGGTTACTCTTGCTGAAAAGAACCAAAAAGTATGTACCGCGTGATAGTGAAGGTGTAAGAATAAATGGAGTGAAGAAAAAAATGAAGTTGATTAATATTAATAGTGCGAGTGGGAAGAGGTGTTTATGTTATGTCTTCCATAGCTTATTTAATTTGTTTATAAGATGGATTGATGAAAATATGAAGATATGAGTTGCAGAGGATGGAATTACACTGCTGAAGAATGGGAGATAGTAGATGATACCTTGTTAATTGTACTCAGATGATTTGTTTTTGTGTCAAATCTGAAGGAAAGTGAGAGATTGGTTATTAGGGGTTTTGGATGGGCATTGCTATAAGGAGAGTTGAAAGTAAATTAACATAAGGGCTTAAGCGATTTGTGAAGTGAAAAGAGACCGCAATGTAAAACATATTGGATGCTAATCAATGAACAAGTATCTGTGTTTAAATATTTAGGTTATATGTTGGATTTGAAAGGGAACAAATGATGCTGAGTAGAGTATGATAGTTGTAAATGACAGGAAGTCTCTGGGTACAAATAAATCTTTGGAAAAAACAAAAGGACTAAAGTTGTTCAGTTGCGCCAGGGTTCTGCGTGAGCGGAATGTTGCTATCATTATTAATTTTGAAACCACAAAATGTTTTGTGTGGAATAAGAGCCAGTCTTAAGTCGCCCAATCTGGTTAGATTAAAAATTCTTTGGGGGAGGGCGGAGTAGATGTGAAAGAAAATTGATTAAATGAGGAATGATTCGGTACGGAGTTGTGCTGTGCAAAGGAATTGTGTGAATGAAGAGAGTAAATGATGAGAGTAATTATGAATGGTTTGGTCATTGTAAAGGGTGGATGGTATTCGTTTGGTTAAGAGGTTGATACAGGTAGTGAGTGGTTGCTGGGATTCACCACTGGGAGACCTTACGAAAAAAGTTGATTGAGCGGCCTAAAAGAGTGTTTGAAGCAACGGAATGTTATAATTTAGCGAAGTGAGAAGAATGGTGACATAACTGGAGTAGATGGTTGGTTTACTGAGGAGCCCTGGTTGTCGTCCCGAAACCAGGTGATGAAACCCCTTACATTGACGAGATACCACAGTAGGGGTCTATCGCGTTGTGAAATCTTAGGGAGGATTTTTTTTGCTGCGAATGACTCGCACTTATGGGAATGGGAGGGTAGAATTCCTTTACAATTACCTTATGTTCTTCAATTTAAATATCTGTTTTCCGGTGTATGTAAATATATATATATATAATATATATAATAAATTATATATATATACTAATATATATATATATATATAATCTTTTCATAAACCTGGGAATATATATATATATATATATATATATAATATATCATATATATATATATAAATATATATATTATATATATATATATATATATATATATATATATATTATATATATATATTATATATACAATATATATTATAAAATATATATATATATATATATATATATAATAGATATATATATAATATATATATATATATATATATTATATAATATATATATAATATATATATATATATATATGTAATATATATATTATATATATATATATATTATATATCTTTTTTTTTTTCGGGGAGTAATGATAATTATATATATATTATATATATATATATATATTATATATTATATATATATATAATATATATTATATATATATATATATATATTATATAATATATTTCAAGCGCACTTCACATTTTGGAACTAAATATTTTTCGCTATGTATGTGCCACAAAGAAGTGGGCGAAGGGAAACCAAACGTAAATTATAAGAAAACAATTCGCAGATAAATGTCACTCTACGCGTCACTTTTTCTTCTTGTTCCCTATTTGAAAACCAGTCAACCACCCTCAAGCCGCAAAATATACTCAAGCCGCAAAAACTATTTAATCCAGTTCTTATTTGCTCCACCACAACTATTTCTCACTACTTTTCTCCAAACTACTGGTCATACATCTGAGAAAACTCATTCATCAGCCCCCACGAATTTTCCCATGTTCTCTCAAACTTTTAGTTCGTTAAGAACTCTCCCAAAGCACAAGCCCATGCAAAAATAAAGAGACTCGAACTACACCACCTACATTCCTCCCATCCAGGTGTGAGATTAATATAATCAGCAGAATATCCTGTAAATTGTTTACCCTAGCATTCTCTGACAAGTCCCCAGCTTCTATGTTCACCTCCAATCAAAAGTAATTGAAAATTGTCTATTTTTTCTCTTCCTATGGGTATTGATGAAGCTACAGCTCTAACTTCCTTCACAAATAAAGCACAAACGATACAGACTCTCCCGCCTGTGTGGAAAGTTAAGATCGAACTGTTACAATGGAAAACACACTACAAAATTCACTCAAAAGTCTCATAAAAAATAAATTCCACAACTTTGAGGTTTATATGAATCCTCACTCTGATTCCCGAAGGATCCAAGCCATCCCTCAGACTCCGAATATTGCGAATGAAAGACGGTTCGCTATCGACGCCGGTCTACAAATATGTCACCTTAGTCAGTAAACAAACCCATGTCCACTTTTCTCCACCATTCTTCCAAAGGCTAGATGTTTTTTGATTGCAAATTGTTGTGTTTGCCAGTCTTCCCAGCATGCTGACTATTTATTTTCCAGGATCTATGTGATTACCAAAATGAATCCGTTAGTTGAGCTTCATATACAGTCATATGTGTTGAATCACTCAAAGGGTGATAAAAAAGTCAGCAAGCAACCAACTTCAGATTCTAAAGACTAAAAATCAACACTGAGAAAGCTAAACAGCGGAAAGAGGAGAACCCTGCTTCACCGATGAAATATGATTCGAAATCTCCTACCCACAAATATTCAATCAGCCAGCCCTGCCTAATTTTGCCTTCCGAACAAACTTTCCACTATATTTGCATCATCTAAAAATAACATCGTAAATAAAACTGTAGTATATTAAAATAGTTTAATACGCCCCAAGACGGTTAGCAGGGTGTATTCCAAAGATCCCTCCCACCCAAAATTATAGATTTATAAAACTATCCAAGCCTTCGATATATATAGAAAACGAGACAGAAGACCAGTCTCAATAACCAAGATACCCATCGACCACAGAAATTAGCACAAAAATCAGATCGAGACCCATCACGACGAACGATCCATGCTTCATGGTAAATCAAAATAAACCTGACTAAGCTTAAAAGTTATCTCGATCTCATCTCAATGGATTGTCTAGCACTGAACTTATAGCTTACGAGAGTCTAGAAACAAACCCGCTCCAACTGTGTAAACGTGTTTCCATATTCTTTCTCTATTACAAGATCACATTTACCCACCTTCATGGAAACTACTACCACTACAATTGCCCAGAAGAAAAATTCTTATCTAATTCAGAATCCCCACTCTCGTGGAAAGTGTGATCGCGTATCTGAACTGACTTAAGTTTCACTAACTCCTCAGCAGTTCTAAGTTCTCCGTTTTTATGAAGGTTCCTAGACTGCAAACAGGCAATGCAGCATCTTCGCCCACACTCATGGTGGTCACAAGGAATACTCTCAGGCCACCCAGGGAGATGATTAAACTTTCAGGGAAAACACAAATTAGTGTCTAACCTCAGAAACGTCATCATATACAAAGTTGTAGCTTCAAAGTCTCAACGCCGAATAATTGGAGAATCCAGATACAGTACTTTGGAAATTACTACTCCACTTTCAAATCTTCAAATCCCACTTCTGCGATCTGGAAAGTAGTCCAGGAAATTTACTCAGTAACTCCCGTTGATAATGCCTTAAGTTTCAGTTTGGCTTTAGAAGTTCAATCTATCATGAACCTTTGCAGAACATTTGGAACACAGCTTTACAACTAAATTTTCTAAACACAATCACCTTTTAAATTCACAAGTATCGGACAGTCTTAGCAGTCTGCAAGAAAAGGACTCTTATGTCCATATGTCATTTCTCATGCAATGCATTGCTATTTTTACCCATCTGCTTCTGCATTCCTTCTAAATCTATGTAACAGAATCTAGATTGAAGACACCAACTGCCTGGATGGTTCTGAATCCCAAAAAGGAAAAAACCCTCATCAAGCAAACAGCTTAAAACCAATTCACCTTAATTGCCAAACTTGCAAAAGATATTGGAAAAAATGGTAGCAAGCCTCCTTCTTCCTGTCCTGGAGAGCTTTCAAACCTTTCCAAAATTCCAGTTCGGCTTCCTCAAACACCTATCGACGACTGATCTCCTATTTCGCATAGACCATGACATCAGAAAGCATTTTCTGAAACGAATATGGTCCTGGAAGTGGTGTACTTCGATCTAAAGAAGGCCCGTGATGCTATATAATATATATATATATTAATATATATATATATATATATATATATATAAATATAAATATATAGTATATATATATAATATATATATATAAATATATATATATATATATATATATATATATATAATTATATATATATATAATATATATATATATATATATATAATATATAATATATATAATATATATATATATATAGCATAAGGGTTAAGGCGTTAAGGTTATATATAGTTGGAGTATAGCAGCATATATATATATATATATATATATATATATATATATATATATATATATATATATATATATATATAACTTGTGTATATATAAATATATATATATATATATATATATATATATATATATATATATATATAAGAAGAAAGTTATATATATATATATATATATATATATGTTATAAGATCAAAGTTGGTTCAAGTACAAGCCACTTGTACCCTTGTACTTGTAAATTAAGTACATTTTGAGTACTTGGTACTTGTACTTTGTACTTGCAGTTTCTAAAACCACTGTACTTGTACTTGTACTTGTACTACTTGAGCCTTTTGTACTTGGTACTTGTGCTTGGTACTTGCAAGTACTTTTGGCATTTTTAACTTGCCAATATATTTTTTTTTTTTTATCATTTTCCTACGTATTGATATTATTATTTTTTATAAATGTATTCTAAATAAATTTCCATTTATGAATGTAAAGTATGTCATTATATATATATATATATATATAGCAGTTATAGCAGCAGCAAAGAGCAGTTAGCATATATATATATTTATATATAGGTATATATATAGTATATATATATATAGAGAAATATATGTTATATATATATTATATATATTATTAATCACTTTTTTCCCCAAGACTGGGGTAGTGCGTAACATGTACCAGAAACAGAGTAGTAGAAGAATATGACGTAGTCGAGAAAGCCCAGCCTGGCCTCCTTTACCCATATTAGTGGGAACTGCCGCAAAGTCAGAAAATCCACTTAGAAAGCCACGTGGAACCGCGACGGACCCTCACTATGGCATCCGCCAATGGGTCTGCATCCCTGGCCCAGATCGGCCACAATCATACACCCTCTCACAAAAACCCCATTTACTCCTATTATGCACTTTTTCTCGCCCCTGCTAAACTCACATTTCACTCCTCAAGACATTCTTTTTGCTGACTCAATCCACTTTCTCTTCGGTCTCTGGGCATGCTTCAGTCGATTCCCAACACACTCACCACTATACATCCGCTTAACCAACCGACTATCATCCATTCTTTCCACATGACCAAACCATCTAAACATACTTTCATTTATTCTCATTTTTTCCCCTTTTTTACGACTATACAACTCTGTAATACTTTTATTCCTCATTTTATAAATTCTTCTCTCACACCTACACGCCCCTAAGATTGTCCATCTAAACACATTGTACTTTTAGATCTATAATTCCTCTCATTTCACACCATTTTTTTTACAACTATACATTCACACGGGTCACTAGTGCCTTATCGAATCATCACTCAGCGCACCTGGGCACTTAGTCCTTTTTTACATCCAATTGTTGATTTAATTGCACCAGCCTCCCCTTCCTGCACCACAATTTTCCCACACTTCGGCATCATCCGGGCTCCCTGTCCAACACATATATATATATATATATATATATATATAGTATATATAGTATATATATATATATATATATATATATATATATATATATATATATATATATTCTAAATATTTAAACTCAGTCACTTGTTCCAGCTGCTCACCATCTAGCATAACTTCACACCGAGGACTGTCCTCACTCATAACCATAACCTTACTCTTATCTACGTTTACTTTCAAACCCATCCTTTTACACACCCTCCAAATTTTTCTACCAATCCTCTCAAACTCTCTTCAGATTCACCTCACAAAACCATATTATATAGTCCTATATATATATATATATATATATATATATATATATATATAGTAAAGAAGATAAAGATATACATATGTAATATATATATATATATATATATATATATATATATATATATATATATATATATATATATATATATAAGCGAGATGGTGATTCATTGATTTGAAAGTTGTATAACAAAACGTTTATGGAGGGTATAGTTCCGAGGGATTGGAGGAGGTCAATA
>JABUQX010119759.1:37500-46350 GCA_015478945.1 Trachelipus rathkii | reverse complement strand
GCATCGCGAACAAACGCTCACTCTCTTCAATCATCATCTAGTCTTAGCTAATGAAGGGGTTCTCAAGACAACTCACTTACCTCCCTTCATTATACTATATCAATTATATATATTATATATATAAGAATATTTATATATATATATCATATTAATAATATATATATTAATATATATATATAATATATAATATTATATAATTATATATATTATTATTCGTATGACATTTATATATAATAAATAGTATATATATTATTATATTATATAATATATAAGCTTTTGTATTTGTTAAAAAAAAAAAAAAAAAACAGACACATAAACATCCCACCCCTCATTAAGACTATAAAATAAGTCGAAATATATATTTAATAGTGACAGTAATTGAGAAACCTATCAAACAATAAATTATGAAAAAAAATATTTTTTTTTTTACAAACATTATATTAAAAGTAATTTTTTTGCACAAAGTTTTCCATATATGATATTATTATATTATATTATATTATATAATTATATATATATTATTAATATATATTATATAATATTTATATATTATTATTATAATATATCAATACTATATATTATTATATAAATATATTATATATATATAATATAATATATAAAAATATATATTAATATATATACATATATACAGTGGGCGTCGCAGGGCCAGCGCCCCCCCTAGAAGTGTTTACCCTTATAGAGTCTACCTGCGAATTTATTTTGACCAACGTCCCTTCCGTGGACCGTAAGTAAGTTTTTCGATATTTTATAATAATATGAATAATAAATAATAATATATATATATAAAATATATATAAAGATATATACATAATATATATATATAGTATATATTATTAATATATAATATATATATATATAATATTATATATAATATATATATAAATAATATAATATATATACTATATATATATATATATATAAGTATATATATATATATTATATAATATATATATATAATATAGTATCGGATGTGGATGCTGTGTGAACAACCAGAAGGGATACAAGAAAGAGAAACAACAGCAGGAAGACTGAAGAAGAATGTTGAAGGTCTGAAAGGATTAAATATTACAGAGAAGATTGTAAATCAGAGAAGGAAATTACTAAATGAGTACGTACTTTGTGGATTGCATTTCGAGAAGAGAGTAGTTTAGAGTTTGAAGTTTCATATATAGTTAAAGAAAAAATTTATGTAACATTAAGAATTTCAAAATTTATAGTGTTATTTCAAAATTATTTTTCATTTAAAATCCCAGATTGGAGAGCAATATTATTCAAAATACCTTTCTTTTAATTAATTATTTTGAATGAAATGAAAAATTAAAAAAGAAAAAAGAAATTTGAAACTAAATATTTAGAAGTTTAAGGCACTTTCGCGAAGTCGTCGAATCATGGGAAGAAAAATTCATAATTCTCTTCGTCTGATAGCAAGGCTGAAAACCTTCTTCTATCATTGTTCTTTCGAAATGGTGTGTAAGTTTAAAAAACTTTATCACCCACCAGACACCACTTGCTGCTATGCGAGTATGGCTGTATAAATAAATATAATATATATATATTAAATTAATATACTATATATATATAGATAATTATATTATATATATAATATATAAGAAATATATATATTTATATACTTATATATAACATATATTATATTATAGATTATATTTAGATATATATATTATTATATTTATTAATAGAATAATATATATTATTATATATATATATTATATATATTAATATTTTAAGAATATACTATATATCAGTATATTAATTTAATATTAAGATATATATAAAGATATAATATATATATATATATAATATATTATATATTATAGAATATTAAACGAGTAATTGCGTTAAGCTAAGTTGCAATCATCTATTTTCTCACATTCTCTTCCGAACGCGTCTTCTCACTCATTAATGCTCTTTGAATGTAGAGAAGAACTGTGTGTATTCTATCAATGTTTTTTTTAATGTTACGTTAATATATAAAGTCTAGATTTGGTTCTAGTCAGAATTCCTCAATTTCTATAAGGTTTAGGTTCAACAGTAGCATTGAAATATCACCCTATGACCCCACTCGTATAATTCAAACACCTGCCTCAGTGTAAATTATATCAATTTCATCAGATTCGATGGATATTAGGAGATTCCTTGTTACGTTTTCCTTTAAAATTAATAAAAATTTGTTGATTTACTTTTTAAAAGTAGTAATTGAACACATGATCTTACTTGTCCATATGAGGTAGCTTCATTTTAAAAAACTATTTTATTACAACAAAGAAATTAGTGATTTCTAACATAAAGTTTGATTACTTTAATTTTTCTGATACAATCTTGGAATGCTAGTAAATATTATTAGCCTATGTACCATTATGGCAAGATGATATATTATATACTATATAATATATAATATTATATATAATAATAATTATATATATATATATATTAAATATAAAATAATTATATTTATATATATATATAAAAAATTTATTTTATAATTTGTATATTAATATTATATATATATAATTATATATTATAAATACTATTATATTTATATTTAGTGAGCACTAGTGAACATCCGATCCCCGACAGCAGCCGCACATTATAAAGATCCCGCATCCACAGCCGCGCTTTGCCCTGCCGGAATGTGCGCGGTAGTTTATTGTCAATTATAAAGAATTTTTATAATTAATGGTTTAAAAAATGAATTCTGAAAAAGAAAATGAAAATGTAAATAAGTGAAGCAATTCTAAAAAACGCTTGATATTACATATCTAATGTTATCAACGAGCCATCCAACTCGCTGATAGTACACTTTCAATATATGGAAAGAATATTGCTCAAAGAACTCTTGCTTCGTACGTCAGTTCGTATTCCAAAGTTAAAAATCTCTCATGTGAGAAATGACATCATATCACATTGCATAAATCTATTGAAACCATTAAAAACTACCAAAAAAATCAGCGCCCTACAGCTTCTGTCTCTTATGTAAATACCATTAATCTCAACGCTAAGAAGCATTTTGAACCATCTTCAAATGAAAATGATGACTGTAAAAGAATGAAAGATGTAATAAACTAGAGGTTAGAAAAAACGCTTTGGTTCTGTGGAAAGTAATGACCTTCATAATATTGCAACTACTTAGGATTCCTGTATAAAGCAAGTTTTTTTTGTAGCGATATTAGAACAAGAATCGTTACTTTGTGTTCCAATTGAAAAAACTTCAATCCGACAGTTATTAATTCGCCACCCATTAAAATAAAAAAAATAAAATCAGCAGAACCAACACCTTCCACAAGTTAAATCAATAACAGATTTCACTAGAAAATTTTCTACAGTCCAGTATTGTTCAGTGATGAAGAAACACGTACACGCATTACCAAAATGCAGTGCAAATATTGAAAACTATCACCAAAAAAAACGATTAGAATTCAAAATGATGATCCAATCAGTTTGAAAGTAAGCTAAATGTTACCCACGCTTGAGAGTAAACTGCAATGGAAAACTTCAATCCGACAGCTATTAATTAGCCCATCCATTAAAGAAAAAAATGAATTATACAGAACCAACATCTTTCTACAAGTAAATCAATAACAATTCACTGCGAAAAATTTTCTACAGCCATTAGATATGAAGAAACACACGCTATTATCAAAGAATACAGTGCAATATGATTAAAACTATCACAAGAAAAAAACGACTTAATACCAAATCAAAGACGATCCGTATCAGTTGTGGATGTTAATTAAGCATTAAATGCTAAATGTTACCCACGCTAAGTAAACCTCCCAATTAAATACCTCCCCTGTCCTCTAACTATTGTTCCAAGTTGAGAAGAGGATTTAGCCAACTGCTGGCTAAATATGATTGAAAAGAGAAACAGACTCTCAGCAGAAAAGCAGAAAAATTGATGTGACTCTCAAGCACAACCTTCCCATATTTAAATTTCTAGTGCAAAAAGGATATAATCCATGTAAAATCCTTATATAAGGAAAAAGAGGTTGATGGTCCATTTTTGATTTGGTCTCCCTCCCGCACCCTTTGGTAACAATGATATTATAGATTGTGGCTAAAACTCATTTATATATATTATATATAATAATAATAATTAATTATGATATATAAATATTATAATTAGTTATATAGAATTATATTATATATAATATTATTATTAGTTATATCTTATATAAATATTATTATATATATATTATATTAATTATTATATTATAATATAATATAAATATATACAAAGGTGGGCATTAACGTTAAAGCGTAAATCCGTTAATTAACTCGTAATTTTCGTAACTTTTAACGCTTCGTTAATTTCGAAAAAAATAAACGGACATTAACGATGTTTAAAAATTCCCTACATCCGTAACCGTTTAACTAGATTACGAGTTTATAAAAATATTTCATATCAATTTTTAAATGTATAATTCGATATCGATATAGAGATTAAAAACGTATTTTTTTTCAAAATTCCTTATGAAACGCTCTCCAATGCTCAAAAGGCTTATATTTAACTCGTTTTATTATCCAGTTAGTAAAGTTTAACACATGGGTTGAATATAATACAGAGTATTGAGAAATGGCTATTACGCAGACACCACCCCATCTTCAATAATATCTCTATGCCTTAATTTATAGAACTTTTTTTTTTTTTGGAAGCGTGTGCTATGTTCAATACGATTTCAAAAAAAGTATCCTTCTATCCTTCTAAACTATCGCCCTATAGCTCGCACTTGTATTCTATCTAAACTTTGAAAACCCTTCTAACTCTCACTCTTAAACCAATCTGAAATCTCAATCTCTCTTTCGATCGACTTTTGAGTATCCAAAATCTACTGCTGATTTACTGTTCCTATTTAATCGAATTATGTTTATGGGTTATGAGGAAATACTTCTGTTGTGGTGCCTGACATATCCAAGGCTTTCAACAAAGTATGATCATTGCTCTCTATGTTTCCCTTCCTTTCCTCCTTCTATCTAAACTTATGTCTAACTTTATCTTCAAGTCGCTAACATCCGCTATGGGATGGACCGACTTCTTCTCTTTTCTGCATAGTGAGTCCAGTTACGTCTCATCTCCTACTTTTACGCTGACTTTCATTAATGATCTTTCCACCTGCACATCTAACTCTACCAACTCACATGCCCGATGACTCGACCCTGCATTCTCAACTCATTCAATTCTGCCCAATTTAATTTCTTATTTACTTCTAGAATATGCCGGCTCGTCTAATCTTTCCATTTCTATATTCTCACTGCTAAATAGAAATGCGGGTGGTCGTCTCAACCTTGAAATTCAATTCGTTAAAAACCCAACCACAAACTCCCCTCTAAAATACCCCTAACTTTCCTACTCTTTTGACAGTCTTGCGTCTCTCCTAGTAGACAATATAAACAATCATTGCGCACTAACATAAAAAAGGAATCATGAAACCTCAACACAACGTTCTGGGCTATAGCACACAAGCGGGAAACTGATTGTAACTGCGAGAACTTTTTTTATCCTCTCTCAGTTACCCAGCTATACCAAGATCTCATCCAGGCCATGTAAGATACACTGTTCTCCATATCTAGGGGCATCTGGTTTCACCCGGCTTTTGGACAGGTCGAATCAAAAGCAAAATCTTATAAACCTGTTATGATAACTTCCAGTTCAGACGTTAACCTCTATGTTTGCGCGCAAATGTTGTGCTTTATCTTGCTTTCATATAGGTATCTCAGCAGCAGTGTCGAGGGAATTACCCTCGCTACCACCACCTTTACGACACCCTAGTAGCACAAAGGGTGCTGATCTGCGCACGAGTGGTAATAGGTAAACCCAGGCTAGGATGCGCGTGTTTCCTTTTCCTTCCACCCCACTTTCTGGGAACTCTCTACCATCTTCGTGTTTCCTGTCGAATTTAATGCTGCCCTCACTTAAAAGCCGTGCAACTCATGGTATTCATCTGCTAATTTGCGTAGCGGATGAAATTGGCGTGCAAACATCCCCTCCTTGAATAGCTCTGCCCTATAAGTGGTGGTGATAACTGTAAAAAAAAAAAAAAAAAAAAAAAAAAAAAATGAAGGGACGCTAACGTAACGAGATTAACTTTAAATTCCGCTACATCTTTTACGATAAACCTTTAATGATTAAACGCCGTTAATTTTTTAACGATTAAAATTAACGACTTAACTTTATTCAGAATGGCTGCCCACCATTGATAATATATATATATATATATAATATATATATATATATAATAATATAATATAATATATATATATATATATAATAATATAATATATATATATATATTATATATATAATATAAATATATATATATAAAAATCTATATAATATATATAAATGAAACATTCCGCATCCGCATTCCGTGGGATGTAAAATCCAAACCATCCGCCATCGCGATGTAAAAATCAAACATCCGATCCGCATCCGCGGAACCCAAAGAAATATACATCTGCAACACACATATATATATATATATAATATATAATATATAATAATATATATATATATATATATAATATAAAATATATATAAAGCTATATATAATAATATATATATATTATATAATAATATATATAATAGAATATAAATATAATATTAAATATATATATATATATATTGTTGCAGTAATTTGAAAAGGGGAAAAGAACTCGTATAAAATGAGATGGAGCGGTGAAAACGAAAGAACTACCAATAATCAACTAAGCACAAGAGCACAATAAATTCACAAAGAGGCACTCCCTCCTACTACGCATATTTCGCATGAATGAAGAAGCCACACCCAGGCCCAGCACCTCGACGATTCAAGATATGGGTCCAGATTTATCGGAGCTAGCGTTTCAGTAGAAGACAGTCACGAAAATGACATTGTAAAGTACAGAATTCATCTATTATTTCGACTGAGAAAAAGAAGCAGTTACTAAAGAGGGTTGGATTCCACCTAAGACCTTATAATTTTTTGGAAGAGAAAAATTTAATTAGAATGGTTTGGAGCACATATTCACCTTGGGGCTACATACTCCAGACCTAAAGGTATTTACATTTGCAAGTTTTGTATGTTTATGTTCCACCTAATAAAAGTTGTTCAGAGTTGGGTCCTAGGCTTCTTAACAATAAGACTTTTCATTAAATATAAAGAGTTCAGACGGTTGTAAAGGACATACAAAACACAGAGTAGATAAAACTGCTGTTAAATCTGCAAAATGTTCCTACAGGACGCCGCCGGAGACATCCAAATTAACCAGTATTCAAAGAAAATCATAGAAGAAAATAAAAAAATATTATCCTCCATAATTTCATGTGTGACATTGCTGCACGCGCCGATTTACCTTCTTCGTGTAAGCATATCATGATGACGGCGATGTTGCAAATCTGTAGCCACTTACGAATAGATGCGGGATCATCATTTGAAAAGCCATTTGAAAAGGGAAAAAATTCCACATAGCAATCAGTCAGATTCAGAATAAAACATTTCTCTATGTGGACTTACTATAAAGGAAAGCATGTAATAAGTAAAAAGCTGCAACGTATTAGCTTACTCAGTAGATGAAACACGCTAATTCTGAAAGGAACAATTCCATATATTTTCGCTATTTCGGCAAAGAGTCCGATGAGATCAAAGAGGAATTTATTGGCTTTGTAGAAACTTGACGCAAAACCAATGCGAAAGCATGACGATTTTGTCACGACCGAACAACAAGGTTCCCGCGAAATGCGGCTTGGGTTTCGATGGCTGTCGATGTCTGGCAAAGAATGAGGTGTCCATGCAATATTGAGAAAAATTTCATAAAAATAGCATTTTTTTCTATTGCCCTTCACACGAACAAAATTAGTAAGTAAAGATTGAATTACTATCAATCCAGAAATCCGCAATACTGTGTGAACTATAAAGGACATTATTACGTTTGTCGCGAATGATCGAGCAAACTGAAATAAGCCAAAAACATCCCAACCATCAGCGCGACCAGAAGCGGAACAACAAAAGTCTCCTGCCGCCTGTTAAGGAGCACTTGGTTACGAATGATGCAAGCATTAGAAATCCTTTCCATTGAAGGAATACCGCCACAAGAAAAAGCGCTTCAGTTGTATCAAGCTGCATTAAGTCGTCATTCGATCACTGCTAGATATAGATCGCGAATACTCTGCGAGAGAGCCAGTGTTAAATGCTCCAATCTAAAATCTGATACGTCACAACCCGAACAGCACATCAACATATTTGGAAATGTTAAGGGAGCCATCGGAAAGTGACGGAAAAAATCACGAGTAAGTTGTTAAAGAAGGTTCATGAAATCACGAGCAAACCACAACTTCATAGGCTATACCACGATATTTGTAGCAGCAGCACGCAGCAACCATCCAGCAACAAATCCCACCGAGTTCTGGAGAAGATCCTAATAACCCGAATCTGGAATTTTAAAAACTTTTCTTTAAAATTACGGTTTCTACTGAAAATACACCGCGTAGCATTACATATCACATTCTTCCACATGCTACTCTTAACTATACGTGGTAAAGAAAAGACGAGCTTCATTTTATAGTTTTTATCACTGAGAAGCACAGAAGCAAAAACTAGAACTTTACAAAATGAAGACATGAAACTGCAGTACCAAAACTAAAAGATCTTGTTGTCTCCCTAAGTCTTTAAAGGAAGTAACCTTATCTTCATCCGTCAACGAAAAACTTTATGATACTACCGCCCAACCATGCCACACCAACAGTAGTAACAAACTCTTAATACTTGCAAGATCAAAAGAACTTAGCTGCGAATTCTATGGAAACAACAGGTTAAAACGGACTGCTATGAGAGTGTA
>JABUQX010119759.1:7500-32500 GCA_015478945.1 Trachelipus rathkii | reverse complement strand
TATCACAAATTAGTATAACAATATTAAATACAATTGGAAGAAGAAAACTATAAATATATTATATATTATAATTTATATTATATATATTTTGATAATATATATATTTTAAATATAAAATATTTATTATATGGTTCATTATATGATATTACTTCTACTTAGATAATATATATATATAATAATATTATATATATTATATATATATATATATATATATTCTCTATTGTTTGTATGAGGATATTAGTAACTTTAAAATCGAACGGAATATACATTACACACAGAATAGTACTTTCAGACTGTAAGCGACGATCGTGGAAATGATTAAATATATTATCCTAGTTTCGACATACCATCGCTCCAAAATCAGCGGCAATGATAAGCATGACTTATAAAGTGCGATTCCCGTCCTCGAAAATAGGGAAAAAATCGCGTAAAGACTTCTACAAAAAAAAATAAAATGGCTATCAATGGTATCGATATCTGAAATATACGCATTCAACAGAATTCCTCATCCCTACTAGAACGGAATATATTTAATATGCAGTTTATGCGTATTATGAAATAGTTTTTGGGTATTTTTTGGTTAATAATTAAAATTTTTGAATAAAAATATTAACTTCAATATTCTATATCTTAAAATGCTGAGTAAAACAAAAAACTAATCAAAATTTAATTTTTTGGAAAAATCATTTTTGGTAAATGAAATGGTTACTAATTTTAAATACTGACTGACGTGAACTCTCAAAGTCAAAGTATAACTTAAAACAATTATCTTGGTATGGTTTTAAGTTTTCGGTGTGGTAAACTCTAGAATTAAATAATTTTCTACGAAGAATGTAAACAAACAGAGAACTTTACTACGGCAACCTGACAACCCACTTCCAAAAATTTGGACTTTTCTTTGTAGTTTTCATTCGCCATAAATGAATAAGTGAATGCTATTAATGTTGTTCGGATTTTATATACCTTGTATATATTAGTAAATAATAACTATATAATCATATATGATAAAATTATAAATGTAATATATATTATCACATTATTAGTTATCTATACAGTATAAATAAAAGTATATTATATATATATATATATAGATATATAATAATATATTGATAACCCTCAGTAGCTCTATCGTTCGCAACCTATTTACTCCTAATAAATTAAATAAGTAGCAAAACAGTATTAATATATATATTAGATTATTAGACAAGATAGTATATACATAGCTTTGATACTATATAATGATATATAGCTAAACGTCCATTATATTTTATTATGATAATTCAACAAATTATATAGTTATATAAGTTAAGTGATTAGATGAGTTCATATGATAACAATATTTTGTAAAAGATTTCTTACGAACGAATGTTCGCTGAACCATCGCCTTAAAAGCGGATGAGACAAATATCTCACGTATTTCGGGATTTCACATAGAAAACACGAGAATTTCACTTTATGCGAAAAAAAATTTCTAACAAAAACCTTCATAATGAGAAATTACAAAAGTTAAAAAGCATCACATAAATATGAGCTAGATCGCTCTTCCATTCAATCACACTAACGCGCTTACAACAAAAGGCTATATCTAGGCCATTATGGCAAGATTTTAATTCTCCTTATAAATGATCGACATATCATGTAGATTCTACAATGCTTTTTTAATAGCATAATAGGTGAAATTTGGTTTAAAGCCAACTAGCTCAATATCTTCAATAACTACATAGCTACATTGGAAAATGTAATACATTGCCGAATGCTCCTGAGCGTATATCCTCAATTTTTTAGGCGAAAAGGGTAAAAAAAAAGAAAAATAAAATAACGACAACAATTAAATATATATATATACGCAAAAACTACAATAGCTACAACGAAAAGGAATTACATGTGAGTGTGTAAAGTTCCCTGACGGGAAATATAAAGTAAGCTAAATTATTAAGGAGGATATAGAACTCGACTGAAATATATATAATTATATAAAAAAAAACATAATAAAAAAAAATGTAGTTGTATTTTATAGTACATTCTCATTTGGGAAATCTAGCGTAATATATATTTATCGTATTTAGAAGCAGAGAAAAGAACAGACCGAGGATACTGTGATCGCAGGAACAACGCGTTCAAAATTAAATTAAGACTGCTTATCTGTATAATCTATAGACAGTTCTAGTAACTAAAAATACCCCAAGGGATTACCGCACCGGATGCAGGAGTGTCGGCAGACGAGTTTCATCTATCATCGTTCAGCGCTGTTCTAACCCCCATTATTGCAGGAACCAAACAAGTGTGAGTAGGAGCTAAAGGACAATTCCCTCACGATCACTGATAGGCAGAGTGAAGCTTCTCTGCACACATCTCTCCTCCTCCTCCGCCGCTAGTTGGTTATCTTTGGTTAGTTGCGGGGTTCCGCCGCCCCGCCCCTTTTACGGGGTTAGGGAAACGCCCGCTCCCCCCGTTGTGTTCCCGTCGGCTTCGGCCCCCTCTGACTTACAGGCCGAAGAGATATTGTTATCCATTATCTCTAATGAGTTAATACGCGGGTACATAAACTTAAAATTTAGTGATATAAAATGGACGTTAGCCTGAAGTACTTGAGTATCGTTGCCTGGTTTTGGAGAAGTAATAGCGTTATGCGATAGATTTTAGTTGTACAAATGGAACGAAATTATTTCCCATAGGAAGGCCAAGTAAAATTGGAAATCTTATCAAAATATTGGTAATCATATCTTTAATTGTTTACTAATTTTGTTGATAATAATAGAATGTGTAGTATAATATATATCGTTAGCCTATAAGTTCGTATCGTTATGAGTACCTAGTTTTGGTATAATCTTATATAAGTAAGTAGGGTTGCGATAGTAGATTTACATGCCCAACGAAATATACGTTATAATTTCCCATAGCAAGTGATCCAAATTTTAGGAAATCTTATCTAAATATTATTATGATTACCCCTGTTTTCATTCATATCATATAAAAATTAAATATTAAAGTACACTAAATGCTATTTTGAGTTTATATGCCTATCTTTATAAGTCTCTTGAATCATGTGTCCACACTAAAATTTACCAGCACTATTTCACAAAAAATGTATTCCTTTTCGCTGTAGCTATTGGTAGTTTTTGAGATTTTTTTTTTTTTTATTTTTTTTATACAGTAGTTCCGCAAAGCAAATTTGCCAGGATGTCCAACAATGTGACTCCACCTTTTTTCCCTGTAGCTATGTTAAGTTTTGGATATGATGAAGTGTGGTAGTTTAATAGGTTGCTGATTATCCAAGAATACATTTCTTATCTGTAACGAAGATAGCGTAAATTTGCCCCCAAGGAAGGTCCAAATTTGGAAATCTTTCAATATATTGTTTTATCATATCCTTTAATTTTGTTACTAATTTTGTGAATAAAATTGGCAGTGTGGAGCCTTGGAAGTCTGTTCGATTGCCTGTTTGGTAGTACTGAGGTTGGATACGATTTTTTCTCTTATGTTATAACAGAAAATATACGTAGAATTCCTATCAGAAGGTATAAGTGATCAAATATTGGTAACAATCTTTCCAAGAAATATTGTTAATCGAGTGAGCGTGGAGAGTGAGAGTGTGTTACTAATATTGTGAGATAAATGCGTATAGCCTGAAGTCTGTAATTACGTTGCCTAGTTTTTAGTTAAGTAATAGGTTGCGATAGATTTTTTTATGGAACAAAATTACGGCTTAGATTTCCCACAAGGAAGCGGTCCAAATTTAGGAATAAAAGATCTTTCTAAAAAATTATTGGTATCATATCTAAAATTGGTTACTAAATTTTGAGTGTGAATAATTAAAGTAGGATGTAAATGTTAGCATGAAGTCTGCTATTACGTTGCCTTTTATTGGTATTAAGTAATAGGTTTACGAATAGATTATTTTTATTCTTGAGGAACGAAATAATACGTTAGATTTCCGAGTAGTAAAGGTCAAATTTGGGAATCATTGTGTGAGTCAAAAAAATCTATGTTGATTGCAAAATGCGTTCATACAATTTTGACAAATTTTTGTTCTTCGAATTGTGTAAACAAAATTGGCGTTAGCCTGAAGTCTGTGAGTCGTTGCGCTGTTTGTGGTCTGAAGATTAATATGACGCATAATTTTTTTCAAATAAAACGAAGGAGAGTAGCAAGAAAATAAATGTTAGTAGTCTCTAACCCACGAAGGAAGAGGCAATGACTCAAACGAATTCGAGAGATTTCTTTTTAAAATATTTGCTTACCAAATATCCTTAAGAAGTGCTTACTAATTTGTGCAATAGGAACACTGCCGTTAGCCTGTAATATCTTTGTAGGTATCGTGTTTGACCTGTATTGATGGTAAATAAGTAATATGGTTAGCAAATATAGATTTTTATTCTGGAACGAAAAAAATGACGTGAAATCGCCGAAGGAAGGCAAAACTTTCAAAATCTTTAAGATCTTTCAAAATCATTGGTATCATGATACTTAATTGTTACTAATTTTGAGTGAATTAAATGGTCGTTAGCCTGAAGTTCTATGCGTTATTCGTTATGCCCTGTGTTGGTAAGTAGTATAGGTGTTAGCGATAGATGTTATTTTTTGTGAGAAACGAAAATACGTTAATTTCCCAATATAGCAACGCAGTCCAGAATTTGGAGAAATCGTTATTCTAAAAATATATGTTATCATATCTTAATAAGTAGGCTAATAATTTTGTGAAATTAAATAATAAATGGCGTTTTATTTAACCTGAGTAATTTAAGTACGTATGGTATCGGGTGGACTGGTGAGGTGGTTTGGGGGACCAGGGACATGGGCACAGGGAGTAATAGTTGCAATAGATTTTTTTCTGGAACGAAAATTCGTAGATTTCCCAAGGAAGGTCCAAATTTGGAAATCTTTCAAAATATAATGTTATCATATCTTAAATTGGTTCTACTAATTTGTGAATAAAATGACGTATACCTGAGATATTCGGGAGATTCCGGAAAAATGTGTATGCGTTGCCTGTTTAATCGTGGTGGTAGCTGTCCATGGGTTCATTCAAGTAAGAGATATATATAGAGTGCTCCCACTCACACCTCTCTCTCTCTCCTGAGGACGACAAATACGTGGATCCAAGTTTCCCCGAAAACGATAAGTGCTCAGAGAGAATTTGGAAGCTTTCTATATATAGGTATGGGTCATTATCATTAGCAATCGGTGTCAAAGTTATTGTTGAAGAATGAACATGGCGTAGTGAGCCTGGAAAGATATATCTAATGGTATCGTTCCATGTTGCGGCCTGTGTTTGCCTTGGCTCCGGGCCGATCAATATGGATGTGGTCGATAGATTTTTTTCTAGAGTACAAACGAAGAGCTACTGGCTATAGGCCATGAATACACCAACAAGACGTGAAAGCGTCCCGAACTGAACTATTATTCGGAGTGTTATATATCTATTTTCAATAATTTATCTGGATATCATATCTTAATGGTGGTGTAGTACGTAATGTTTCCTGTGAATAAATTATGACAGATATAATGTCCGTGAAGAGTTCATTGGTTATTCGTTAGAGCGTTTTGTTTTTCGAGTTTCGTGCCAATGCCGCACTATGAGGGCGTTTACCTGCTTGGTACGAAAGATACGCTACGATTTCGCACAAGCATTAAGAGAGTCGGCAAAGGTTTGGAACGACATCTCCGTCAGAAAGTGGATCCTGTTATTCATATCATATAGAGACAAGAATTCGAGAGTTAATAATTGTGCAATTAAAACTAGGCAGTCCTAGCTCTAGCGTAAGCCTGATATCGTATAGGCGGCTGTTTGTGGAGACATTAGTGATTATAAGAGCTGATAATTTTATTTACAAGTTGTTAACCTTATCTCTTTGTATCAATCCTTTTGACGCAAGAGAAAGGTGTTACACAAATATGAGAGGAAGCAAAATATCTTTTCAAAATATTGTTTATCATATCTTAAATGTTACTAATTTGTGAATGTCAAAAATGGAACCAAGTTAGACCTGACACGTCATGTATCGGTTTGCATTTTTTGGAAAAAGGATATATTATAGGGTATGTGGACCATAGATTTTTCTTCTGGAAACGAAAAAATTGCACGTAGATGCCAAGGAAAGGGTCCAAACTTGGAAAATATCTATTCATGAAGATATTGTTATCATATCATAAGAAATATGTTAACTAATTGCGTGCAATAAAAATGGCTGTGGTAGCTGAGCAGTCTGTAGGCGTTGCCTTTTTGAGTAATTAGCATCTTCGAAATATAGATATTTCTTCTGAGGAACGAAGATACGTATAGAGCTGTGCCCCACCCAGGAAGTCCAAAGTTATTGATGATGAATGCTCGAAACACATTCTTATAGGGATGCTAGAAGGTAGTCTCATATTAGCGATGTGACTAAGAGAATAGCGAATTAGCTGAAGTGCCCTGCGTTTATCTTATGCCCGGTGGTATATGCGTAGTAGTCCACATACGGTTGCGATAGATTTTTTCCTGGAACGATATAATAGGCGTGGTAAGCATTATCCCCATGGTAAGCTCCTAGCCACAAGATTTGGAAACTTAATGACAAGGGTGAGCTTTTCTCTTAGAAGGTGATGAAACTATTAGACAAGAAAAGTCAAGTTAGTTATTCATAATATCTCTAACGAGAGTTAATATGGAGATATAACCTACGCATTGTGTGCTGACACTAAAATGGCGTTAGCCTGAAGTTGTTGTATCGTTGCCTGTTATGAGATTATATAGTTGCGATATATTGTTATTTGCCTGAGGAAGCAGCGAAACAATACTCTAGGATATTATCTCCCATTTAAGAGCACACGTGCCAAATTCTATATGGAAAATCTTTAATTAAGTGAGTTGGTATCAGTATCTAATTTCTTGGGATTACTGAATTTAGTGATATCTAAATTAATGGCATCCGCTTAGCTGCAAGCTCCGTGCTACGTTAGTCTACTAGTCTTGTGTCAACCACTTGAAAATTCAGTCATTAATGCCAGTGGAAAGTTAGGCTTGTAGTACGGTTGCGACTAGAGTGCGAATGTGGCTCTTTCTTGGACACCGATGTAATCACGATCAGATTTCCAAGCAAGTTCCAGAAATTTTGAAATTCATCCTAAGGACTTAATTTGTAGATGACATTTGCAATTGTTATTTACGATATCATTAAACATTCGCTTATAGATAGATTTGTCCATAAACAATGAGCACGTTAGGCGTGAAGTCCAATGTTTATATATCGTTGCCTGTCTTCCGACCAACATTTGTAGCAGGGTTTATAAAAAACAGTATAGAGTTTAATCCCTAGGTGTTACTAATGAGAGTATATTTACATTAAGAGATCTGAGACAATACGTAGAGGTCCCAAGAGTGGAGTGTCACCCATAATTTGTGAATCTTTCAACCACCCTTGACTCTTAGGTATATACATAGTACGTATAGAGGTTGTTGATCGATAAAGTGTGAAATAAAATAGACGCATGAGCCTATAAGAGAAGAACTGTATCGTGTGTTTTGGAGGTTATCAGGTTAGCGATATATTTTTTATGCAATGCGAAAGACAGTACAAATACGCGCGAAGAATCGTTTCCACAGAAGGATATAGGGATACTGCAATTTATTGTTACAATATCTGTACAACACACTAAATGGGTATTTTCATATCTTAATGATTGGATTAACTTACTCTATAGAAATAAAAAGTGGCGAGCGTAAGTACTAGAAGGTCGTGGAATAATCACTGTCTCTAGAAGCCAGTGGAAGAATATTATGGAGGATAATAGGTGAAGACGATCAGTTGATTTTGACTTCTGGAAACAAATTCAACGTAGAATTTACCCCAACCAAGAAGAAGAGCAGGCGAGTCTCCCAGACATTTTTGCGGAAATCGTTTCAAAATTATTGGTCCATTGCATAATCTCACCTTGTTACTAATTTGCTTAAATAAAATTGGCGTTAGCCTGAAGTCTTGTATCGCTTTTTGGCCTGTTTTGGAAGTTTAATAGGTTTGCGATAGTGTTTTTCTGGGAACGAAAATACTGCAGAATTTCCCAGGGAAGTCCCAGAAATCTCTCAGAAGAAAAAAATCTTTCAAAAAAATAGGTAATTGTTATTTATATCAATATATCTATAGAATATTGTAACTAAATATTAGAGGAACACTCAAAATGAGCGTTATAAGCCCTGAAGTTACTGTTACTCATGATTATGCCTGTTATTTCGAGTGCGGTCATCCAGGGGACAGTTACTGAGCGTATATAGCTGGACGAAACCTGTTTTTCTTGGAACAGTAGATCAGTAAATACACTACAAAGATTTAGCCCCAAGCGGATATGATCACACACATTTGGATGGAATCTTACAAAAACTATTTGTTTATAAATATCCGTGTAAATTTTACTCAATTGTAGCTATAGAAATACAATCGAGACGATAAGCCATGAGAGCCTGGTACTCCGTATCGCACTGTTTTGGGTCATTCAGTACTGGTTGGTCCGAAAGGTAGATTATATATATCCTCGGAAGATAGCGAAAAAATTATAACGTGTAGATTCTCTCGGAAGGTGAAGTCCAAAATTGAAGGAAATCTTTCAACAATATTGTTATCGATATCTGTTAAAATTGCAATTAACGATAATGTGAGAATGAATATATAGTCTGCTTATCCTGTAAGTTCTGCGTATCGATGCGGGTGTTTTAGGATAAGTACCAAATAGTTCGATAAGATGCTTATTATTGTTTACCTAGGAACGAACCGGAGAATACGATGGCTACGAGTGTTCCAACGGTAGAGGAAGGATACCAAATTACTATTGGAAATCTCTTCGAACCAATATTAGTAGTCATAATGCATATATAAATTGGCCTCACTACAAATATGTGATATTTCTATTAGAATTGTGCCGTCTCACACGAAGAGTCTTGGCCCTACTCTCAGTTGGCAGCCATATGTTGTGGTGTAGGAGTAACTTTATGGTTGCGAAGCTGAGCCCATTTGTTTATCTCAGAAGAACGTTATGGAAATCACCCACCTCCAGGACTCTCAAAAGAAGGGATCCAATGAGAGTTTGCGTATCAGATCTTCCAGAACACATATAAATTGGTATCATAGCCTCAATTGGTTAACTGGATAGTTTGGGCGAATAAGTCCAGGGATATGTATATAAATTCACGACCTGAATTGTCGAATAATAATCGTGTAAATTAATGAGCTACTGAGTTTGTCGCATTGCCCCAGATACACGGACCGCCCATTGTAGTAGTATCGCTACGCCTACAAACGTTGGCGAATAGAAGTTTGTGTTCCTACGAGCGATACTATAATATTTATAAAACTCCTAAGAGATCACGTATTATACGCCAAGAGTAGATCCATAAAACACTCTATATGAGAAAATACTTCTATAATATATAAGGGGCATACATATCTTTAATTGTTTGTATCTATTATGAGAATTAGAAATAAAATAATGGCTGTATATCTCTCGAAGATCTTTGTAACGTTTTTACACTGTTTCTCCGTATGTAAAAGTTCGGTTAAACTTAAAAAAGAGAGGGCACACTGTATGTGGCCCCACTGTACTCCCAGCGCCCATATAAAGTAGATAGGATTGCGATATATAGATTTTTTCTGGGGAACGAAAATATACGTATATTTATAAGAATTTCCCAAGGAAGGTAAGAATGTTGAGGTAAAATCTTTTTACAATATTACAGAGCGTATCTTTCATATTATCATTTAAATTGGTTTTACTAATTTTGTGTATAAAAATGGCAGTTATGCATCATGATTAAGATCTAGTTATCGTTGCCTTCTCTCCTGGTAGTAGAAGTATAGGTTCGATAATTTTTTTCTGTGGAATATACGAAAATAGTTATACGTAGTTATTTCCCAAGGAAAGGTCTAATATTTGAGGAAATCTTCAATATAATATATATTATATTACATATCCTTAATTTGGTACTAATTTGTTGAAGTGAAGAATGTGCGGTAGCCATATATTGAAGCCGTAGTTATCGTTAGGCATGAGAGAGAGTATTATCGGAGAGATGAGGAGTGGTGTGGCGATAGATTTTTCTTTGAGAGATCGAAAGATACGTAGACTCTTCCCAGGGCCAGGATTCCATAAATTTGGACGAGATACTATATTACAAAAAACGAGTGTATAATACAATTATCCTTAAATGTGACTAAATTTGTGAGAAATATGGCGTTAGCCTGAAAGTCAAGGGTGTTATCTCTGGCCTGTATTTGGGAGTAATATATATTTGTCGATAGAATCTCTTTTAGCTAGGCAACAGATACATCAAGAGTCTCAGAAATCAGTAGAAAATATTGCCGAGAGCAGGTCAATATATGAAGTCCTCTTTATCAAACAAAAGTGAATTAGATCTATCATATCTTAAAATTTGTATAGATAATAAATTTGTGAGAAATTAAAACAATGAGCGTTTAGACGTCTGTGAACCTTGTAGTCGTTAGAGCACATTATGAGGACGATCAGAAATTAAAAGAAAGATCAAATAGGGTGTCGATAACAGATAGATTTTTTTCTTGGAACGGGGAAAAATACTGTAGATTCCCAAAGGAAGGTCCAAATTGAATCTTCAAAATATTTGGTATCATTCTTAATTTGTACTAATTTGTGAATAAAATGGCGTTAGCCTGAAGTCTGAAATCGTTCCAGGTTTTGGAGTAATGGGTTGCGATAGATTTTTTTCTGTAACGAAGAAATCAACGAGCTTTAAGAGTATCCGCAAATATAGACGCATGTCCATATATTTTAGGGAAATACTTATCAAACAGAATCAATTGGTATACTTCATTGCTATACTATAAATATTTATTGTTACTAATTGTGAATTATACAAATTTTGCTGTTTAGCCTGTATCTTAGTAGTGCATGAGTGATTAACGTCTAGCCCTGGTGTAAATAGTCCAAATTAATTAAAAAATTATGATTAAAAAAGCAAAAAGAAAAAAAAGCCCCAAAAGAAAACGGGAGGTTAAACTGGATGAGATTTTTTTTCGGGAGCGAAAATACGTAGATTTCCCAAGGAAGGTCCAAAATTTGGGAAGAAAACAAAGAAAAAAAACATAGTGTGGAATCAAAATAAGTCTTTTAATTAACATTTGTCTGTATTGCCACTAACTCTGTAAATTGTACTAATTTGTGAATAAAGATATATATGCGTGTGCTGAGCCACTCCCACACGATTGTGGGTGATCATCAGTTGCCTGTTTGGAGTAAATGTTGCGATTAGATGTTTTTTCTGGAACGAAAATAAGTAGATTTCCCAAGGCAAAAGTAAAGCATTAAATTTCTTTGTCAAAATATTCCGCAATATTGTCTTTATATGTTTTTACTTACTTAGTATAGAGAATAAAAAACCTCAGCGACGTGTGAGCAACTACACGTCGTGATATATCGTATTGAGCACATCGCTTATGAGAATTTGGGTTTTTGCAAAAAAATTTTATTAGAAAAAAGAAAATGAGTGTAGTTTTATTTAGAGATTGACGATAGATTTTTTTTAATTTGGTGCGAAACGAAAATATGTACGAGCCTTAGTAATACCATTTCGCTGCCACAGTTAAGTCTCCAAAATATTTTGATAAATCTTTCAAAATATTGATTATAATATATTAATGTTAAGTATATTTGTGAATATTAATCAATGGCCTGTAGCGCAGTTAGACCTATGAAGTGCTGTATCATTTGTTGTCTGCTTAGTTTGGTGTCTTTCATTGGAAGCGACAGTATTTCATATGTTATACTTATAAGATTATTTTAGCTGGTATACGAGAATATACCAGATTAGATTTCCCAAGGATATGAGCGCTAGCTGGCCAGACATGTTCGGAAAACTTTTCGTTGCCAAACAAGAACTCATTTGGGTATTCAGTACTCTTAATTGTGTTGACTAATTTGTGAATAAATGCGTGTTAGCCTGATGTAAGTCCAGCTAGATCGTGGCCTGTTTTATGTGGCCAATGGTGCGAGAACAGTAACCTGCGCGCATTGCACGGATTAGAGATTGCTTATCACTGCTTTAAGGAAATTACGTAAATTTCCAAGGAAGACCAAATTGGGAACATGCTTTCAAGAATACTTTGTTATATCAAAATACTTCTTATGAAGTTTCTTATGACAAATTATGGAGAAATAACGAATGTGTCGGTTGAGGCCCAAGAGACCTGGTATCGTGCGCTGTTTTTTGTATACACGTTTTCCATAATATTAGCTAATAGCGATCCACCATTTTTGAAGGGTCAAGATGCGATAGATTTTTTTCTGGAACGAAAATATATACCGCTAATTTCTCGGCGAGTAGAAACAGAGGCAGAATTTTTGGAAATCTTCAAAATATGTTATCATAATCTTGAAATTGTTTACTAATTGTGAGATAAAATGCGTTAGGCCTGCACATCTGATAATCGTTGCCTGTGTTTGGTTCCAAGGGGTAAAATGACGCAGTTGTAGATGAATATAGTATATTTTAATAATGGAAACCATTAGGAGTTTCCAATTATGGTTTTTAGTAGTTAATAATGCGATATATTAGATTTTAGTTTTTTTCGTGGATATATGGAAATAATACAGTAGATTTCCTCACAAGAGTATATGAGTAACTCAAATTGGAAAATCTTATACAAACATATCAAAGATATAATCATATTCTTTAAACTTCGTCTCACCCCTAGCTCTTTATCGATGTGAAGTAAGAATTAGAATGGACAATTGGTGATAGAATCTATCACATAGAAATAATTCGTTCTCCACTTATGTTGGCGAGAGATCATAATAAAGTACTTGACATATAGATCTTTTTCTTTTTCTGCAAAGAAAAACTGCACATAGATATACGTTTAGTAGAATTACCCACAATAAAAGAAACGAGTGTAAAGGGTAAGAGTTTTTCCCTACAAAAATTTAGGTTTGATACAATTAGATTATCGGTTAAGAGTTTTAATATTGGTTACAGTATCGTATAAAAATATTTAGTTACAAATTTGGTGCAATTAAAATGGTCGTATGTAGCCTGAAGCCTTGGTATCGTTTTGAACGACACGTGGTTTGGCTTCATGTGGTAATATTGGATGATCCACTATATCTTATAACTATAAATAACCTTTTTTATAGTTAGGTATGATTGTTAATAATGTCCCCGTGTCTGACTGAGGAATTTTTTCTTAGGAGAACGATACATTATACACGTTAGAGTTTCCCAAGGAAGGTCCGAAAAGTATTTGGACAATACGATGTTTTCAAAAATATTGTTATCACATATCTTAATTAATTGTTATACACATAATTTGCATGTGAATGAAATGCGTCATTTAGCTCTTACCACGTCAGTTTAGCTCAGTTGCCTTTTTGGATTGCCCAGAGGAAAGTTAATAGGTTTGCGATAGATATTTTGTCTTCATCGGAAACGAAAATACGGTAGATTTCGCCAAGGAATACCAAGGATCACAAGATTATTTGAAAATCTTTGCTATCAAAGAATATTGTTATGTATGAGTATCTTACAATGTTAACCGCTATACATTTGCCTTCAATAAAAATGAAGCACGACATCTAGTCCTGAGGAAGTCGTGTGCATACGAGATGAGTCCTCTTTGTTAGAGGATGGTGCAGGTATCCGCAGTAATAGGTTGCGATAGATTTTTTTCTGAAAAGAGATAACCATACGCTAGAATTTACTGACCAGGAGATACAATCTGCCATATGAAACCCTTTCAAGAAGGATAAGAGGTGAAGTTCAAACCCCCGGAAGAAGTGGTTGAGGTACAGTCTTTCTAGTTGTGAGGAGAGATGTCTCACGGAACAGCTAATACTCCTTAGCATGGAAAAAAAAATAATTTTGTAAAAAAATGTAGACGACTCGTTGCCCACCTCTCCAATGTGAGTATAAAATAATAAAACTTCTTTTTTTATTTATATAATATATATATTAATGTTAATTTAAGATTCTAAATATATAAAAAATTTATATAATCAGTAATCATTATCTTAATTATTAATTCATTTTTATATGCCCAATGAATTTAACCTATGAAGTAAATAAGATTATAAAGTTATAGACTTGTATTTTACCACGTTACCCTAAAATAATATATTTATACTATATAATATCTGAGTAATCTAATTAAGATATTGGGTGTTATATGATTAAGTGTATATATATATAAATTATATATTATAATAGTAATCTAATGTATACAATCCTAATATTTTTAGTAGGATAAATTAATTATATTATCATATATAATGACCTATTATTCCCCCAGATAGTGACTCACTTTTTCCCCGCGTGTCAATTTTTGGGGTCCATATCCATTGTATTTTATCCGAATTTTACTATAAATTAAATCTATTATATTAATGATGCCTTTTTGATATTCTGGGTCCTTTCGGACTTTAATGTAGTCTATGAATTGAAGTTTTTCTTTGTAGAACTTGACACTTGAGTATGGGGTCAATTAGACGTGGTCTAACATTACATATATGTATAGAGAGGACGAAAAAACACAATAATGTAATGCGGGAAGCTAAAATAGTACAAACTGGTATTGGGAAAATTATATTACACCGGAACTTACTCAGGTTGCTTACTCTGTGATTGATACAAAGAAAAAAAAAAGTAACAGAGATAATGATATACTAACCAATATATCTCAAAAAAACTATGTGTCCATTAAGTAAAACGGAGTAACGGATCGTGCCCAACTTACAGTATATATATATAGTATATATATAATATATAATATACTATATAGCCCATTTATATATATATATATATATATATACTCACCCATTAATTTTTTTCATTATCCTTATACTATATAGGTATATAATGGTTTTAATATTTATATAAACGTCATATATTATATTATATATATATATATATATATATATATATATATATATATATTATATGATATATATATTTTAAGAAGGATTTTTTTTTAGCTTGACCAGGGTGGTCTAATTGGCTATCAACATTCAAGAGAAAGAATCGAAAAAAAAATATTGCTAACGGAACTAAAAAGAGTAACTGAGAGAAAAATAACGACATGGTGGCGTTACTTGAAAGAAAAAAAGTAACGAGCCGTCTACTCTGTATCAAAAAATTAGTTCCGTTAGTAACGGAAGTAACGATCGTGGTCCCACCTTGTTTTATATTATATTATAATATATATAGAAAAATAACATAATATAATTATGTAGTATTACTCATATTATTTATACTATATATATATATATAATATATATATAATAGCATATAAATATTATAGTATATATATATATTAAATGCTTAAGTTATAGTAGGTGAATATAATATATATATATATATATCATTTATAAATATAGTATATATAATATATATTATATATAATCTACTATATATATATATTATATATGATGTGTTTGCCTCTAGAAGATCCACAATCCATATCTTCAAAAACTACAACAAGCCTACCAGGAAAAGGGAATAATTGCTGGAATGACGTTGCTCGAATTTAGTGCGGAAAGGTGAAAAAAAAAAAAAAAAAAAATTAAAAAAATAGAATATTCAAAACGTACAATAGCTACAGCGAAACAAGAATACATTTTTGGATGCCAGTATCAAATCATCCACATATAGAAAATGTTCTAAAGGAAAATATAATAAAACAGTAAAAAAATAATTATTGTTAATATATTTGTTATAGTATATATGATATAGGCATTGGTCACCTGATTTAGAGACCTATCCTCTTTATGGTTACTCGATTAAAATAAATATAGATCGTCCTATGTCCTATTAAATTTGCCTTATTTTTTTTTTATACTAAAGAATACCCCTAAGGGTATACCTTGTATTACCGCACCGATGGCAGGAGTCGGGCGTCTCTCGGCCTTCCGGGGAACTTCGGGGTAGGACTAATTCCCCCCCTCCGGGACAGGTGTCCGGCAACTCCCAGCTTATTGGTATTTAGGTGGCTCGCGGGGGTTCCTCCGCCCCTCTCGCGGGGAGGGTCTCTGGAACACACCCGCTCTATATATTGTATTTGGGGTGTCGCGGGGCGTTCCTCGCCCTCCGTCGCACGCAAACGGGTATGGAAAAACGTCCTCCCTGTCGTCCTCCCCGTCTGAGCTCGAGCCCTTCCATAAATTGCCTATGATGCACTACCTTTACAAATAATAATAATTATATATTGAGACTTTATGTCCCAAAGCGCGCCCCCCATAAAAAGAAAAATTCAATGCCTAATTTCTGTTCATTTTTTCTTCCTTTTTTGAATTAATTATTTCAAAACCAAAATTCTACTAGTATTGAAAAAATCTATTTCATTATCCTGTAGCTTTTGTAGTTTTGAAGATATGATTTATCTTTATTTTTTTCTTTTTTTTTTTTTTTTTTTTTTTTTTTTTTTTTTACAGTTTCCTCGGTAAATTGTTTGCCAGGATTCCACCATTATTACTATTCCTTTTTCGGTTAGCTGTAGATTTTTTGAAATAGGATTGTTGGTTCTTCTATGAGGCTGGACCTTTAAATATATATTAATTAATATATTATAATATATATAAAATAATATATATTATTATAATATAATGTCTTATAAAGATCATTATATATATCTATAATACTTGAATTAGAATATTTAATATCTACAAATATATGATATTATATAATATATATATTATATATATAGATTTATATATATATATATATATTAATATATATGGTATATTATATATCATATATATAATATAATATTAAATATTAATAATAATAGATATAAATTATAATATATATATATATATATTAATATATAATAATATAGTATTAATATATATATATATATTATATATATTATATATATAGTATATATTATATATATTAATATATATATATATAATATATTATAATATATATAAATAATATTATATATATATATTATTATATATAGATATAGTATATACTATGAGGGTGTGAAAAGTTACGCGAAACGGTATTTATGTCGAGCGGATTTGTCGAGTGTTGGTTTTCTAAAGTACAAGTTACTATATTGTACGGTATAATATACCTGTAAATTCATATAGTATATTTTAATACTTTTTTTGTAATATATATTTATTGATATATATATAATACTATATATATATATATATAGATATATTATATATATATATAATATAATATATATATATATATATATATATATAGTACTTCTAGAGGCTGGCCTATACTCGTATATGAGTGTGTGTGTTTATGCATTATAGACTACTAAATATCATTATAGACATCCTTATTCATAGTAAATATTTGCTTGATTAATATTTGTAAGCCTTTTTATATATATGTACTTTAGGTACTTGTGGCTTTATATATATAACTTATTAGCAAGTATATTACATTTAATTATTTAGCTCATACCTATTTTATTTAAATATATATATACATAGCCAATATTTTTTTTCTTTATATAACTTATTATATACTCCACCGGTTGTAATATATATTATTATTATGATTTTTTGATCAAATTATATACAGGCTCTAATAATTATATATAGGCATTATATATTATCTTACTCAATTTATTTATATATATAGTAATTAAATGGGATAATATAAGTATATATATTAATATTATTATATATCTATACTATATATATATAATATATTTAGTAATATTATTATATATATAATATATAGTAGATATATATATATATGATGTTGGATGAAGTGTAGCGAACGGTTTTTTGCAGATACAGCTTTTATTATAATATATAGTTATATATAGTAATATATAAATATTATATTATAATATATATAATATAGATATATATATATATATAGTATAATATATATATTAATTATATAATATATATAATATATATATATATAATATATAATATACTGATATAATAAATATATTATTTATATATATATAATATTAATTATTAATATTATAATATTAATATTAATAAATATATATATATATATATATATATATATATAATATATCATCATCATTCTATAATTACATCTAAGCGTATAAATAATAATCACAGCTGTATTTATTACTCACTACTATATATATACAAATAATATATGATATATATATAGTATATAATAATAGTATAATATATACGAGTATAGTATATATATATATATATATATATATATATATATATTATATATATATATATATAGGTAAGTATATATATATAGTATATTATATATGATATATATGATATACGCTAATATAGCTACATGTACAAGAAAGCAGATAAAAATAAGTAGTATTATATAGGTAAATTGAGATATATTTATGATACATACCATATTGATATCGAGTACACAAAAGATAAAGCCCTAAGTCACTTAAGTACTGCCCTTTATTTAGTTGTATAAGACCGATATTTATAAGTATTATATTTATATAGAATAGCTTAAATGAGACAATTTAAATACAGATAAAATATATATTAATCTGTTTATAAGTACCACGTGTATCTCTCTATCTAAGCTAGACGGATACACTACCTACTATTTCATAACTATATTTATATATATATATATATATAGTATATAAAACTTTAAAAATACTGTCCTTTTTTTCTATGTCAATTTACTATTTTAAATTTTAAAATTTGTCCATTAATTTGTGAGTTGGCTATTTTTGTCCTTCGTATTTTAAAGATTTTTCATTACATTTGTGAGTTGGCTAGTTTTTGTGGCGCCCAAAAAAAAAAAATCGATCGCAAAAACCGTTCGCCAACTTCACGCGCATGACAAGTTTACGTGTTCGACCAAATATATAGGCGAGAAAGTAGACTGAATGGAATCTAGTAACAGACAAACGGTGGATGGAAGTATTTACTTTCGTTAAGAATCGTAATATTTCTCATCAACATTTGTCGGCATTAGTTCAATATATCCATTGTCTTCCTGGAACAAATGCCTCCACAGAACGTGCGTTTTCTCATGTAAATAAGATCTGGACTTCTGAAAGAAAACCCCAACTCAAACCTCAAACTCTGAAAGGAATTCTTACTACCAAATAAATTTTGATCAGGACGTATGGAGTTCCAAAATTTAATTAAATCGTCTCCAGAACTGTGCTGAAGAAAATTTCAGCTAGCAAAAAAATACCTCGAAAATGAAGGTATAGTATATATCAGGGGTATATATATATATACTCACTCGTATATATATATATATATATATACTATATATATATATATATACTATATTATAGTATAATATATTATATAATATTATATATAATATATTAAATATATATATATAGATATATATATACTATATATATATATATATATATATATATATATATATATATTATATTATTATATATATATATATTATATAATAATAATATATATATATATATTATATATATAATATATAGTATATATATATACTATATATATATATATATATATATATATATATATATATATATATATTAAGTCTGCCGGGCGAGAATCCTTCGAAGGCATTCGCCAATGTGGGGTTCACTCCCTTTGGCCAGAGTGCGCTGCCAACAACCATACACCCCTCACCACTTACCCTATAATGCACTTTTTTGCTCACCTACCTTTGCCTAATATATATATTTATCCCATTTCAACACAGGTTTAGCGTTGTTAAATTTTATACCTAATACTCCTCGCCCATTATATACTAATTCTATTATGCTGTATATATCATTCAAATCATCATTTATATATTATGTCTATTTATTCTATTAGTATAGCTTATACTATTCACTCCATAATGATATATACATATAGTTTATCTAATATATATTAAGTTATTAATTATACTCACTTTCTACTATACTATATAATACAGTATGATCATCTAAACTTCAACCATACACTATTATTAATGTGGAGTCTGACGCCCGCGACTTTAAACTACGAAAAAATCTTCGGTTCAAACAATAAACTTATTATAGTACATATTACATTGACTTATCATACAGCTATAATGTATAATCAAAACCATATCTTAATTATATACCATAGCTTCTTTGTATAATTGCGATAAATATCATGAGGTTCTTTATAAGGACTTACATCCCTTTCTCTGCTTTGAGAAAGTACTTCTTTATGTCTTTCTGAAGAACTATATTTCTATATGTATTAAATAATAACGTATCATATTATATATAGTTATTTACTCTTGCATTTTGATACACAAAGTATATTACGTCGTTCACAAACCTAAACATAGCGCCCTTAATAAGTAATTGTCCAATCAATTGATAACCACTATTATTATTGATATATATGTTTATAACTTGAGATTGCATTTAAAGTATTTTAAGTCTTAGTTCTTTTGGTAATATATGTTCTATATTGTGCACAGATCAAGTTTTCATAAAATTTATTCTATAGAAAAAAAAATTATGCTAAGAATTATACACAAAAAAAAATTTCTAAGTTCAGAAAAAAGTTAAGTTAAGTTAAGTTTTTGTTAAGAAAATGTTTATTCGGAAGCTTCTGGCATATCCAAGAAGCTTGCCACTAGGGGACACAGTGAATATTTCCATGTCACACACAAAAAAACACTTATGCTAATACCTTAAAGACATCAGTTCTATACTTTTACATGGTAACATCAGCAAGTTATTTAGATATCTATATCCTCTTTCTATATACTCTCCCTTTTGCTTGTAGAAGAAAATATTAAATGTAACACTGACACTATCACTCAATATAGCAGCATCATCCATTTTCCCCATTTGTGCGTAGTCACTAAACAAGATTTAGATATATATATATATATTATTTAAGATTGAAGTATATGATATATAAATATATATATAATAGATATAATATATATATATACATATGAGAAGATATAATATATAGATATATATATTATTTTAAATATATAATATATAATAATATTTATTATATATAAATAGAGATGAAGATATAATATTATATATAACTATAATATAATATATATGTATAATATAATAATTATATTAAATATATAATATAGATATATATATATAGTGATAGATATAATAATATAATATTTTATAGTTATATTATAATATATATTAATTAATATATATTATATTACCAATAATTATTTAAACTCAAAGCACTGGATATATACTATTTATTCGGTTTTATACTTCTTACTTAGCGCACCATCTAGGCATAATTTACTCACACACCTAAGAGGTAATATATTTGGCCCATATCACTCAATAACTACATATACACCTTTATAATAACTCTATTCATTACTAGTTAGTTAATTTTAAACGATAACGTCATACTATACTCTCTTAATACACCCCAATATGTCTAATAGGGAGGTACCAGATTTCCATACGTCCGTGTATATACAATAACGGTTACTTTATTTATTATCAGATACATACTCCTTTTACAACGATAAATAACCATAATAGATATAGTATATAGTATATACAGATGACGACTATTAATACTTACGTGCGTTCTCGTGTACCTTTAGCAGCAGTTAAATTATAGAAAACGGATCGATCTTTTACAAAATTTCTATAAATTTTCAGGTACTTAATTTTCTGATATTATGACCTTATAAACCAAGTTATGAAAGTTAATGATGATTAAATACATATCATAAATATACAACTCAAGGTCATCTTTATTATTCCCTCCTGAAAAAGGAGACAGGGCTAAATTGTCAAATTAAATTAAAAAAGGGAGAGTCTCTTTCAGTGCTATCTAAATGAGTAATATAGCGGAGATTGTTAGTGTGTTAGCATTATAGATTTGAATTTATTTATAGAATTTAATCTTCATGATATTGATAAAATTAGCTGAAATATACAAAAAGTCAAGAGAAGCTGACAAACATTTTCCTTTTACCGATCGAAGAAACCTTTTAAAAGGTTTTGATGTATAATCAAAAAACGTTTCATTTCCTTTGAAACTCAATAACTGCTTCTGTATATTTTAGCATTCTTTATAAGAATTTATGAACGAATATTAAGAGCATATATTTAAGGTGTTCACTCTCAAAATAATTAATCCCTTTTTAAAGGAACAAATAATGTGGGTAATATAGTAGTAATAAACACCAAGTAATCAAAATAACCAAATAAAAGAAAAATGGAGCAATAGGAGATGTTGAAATATCTTGAACAAAAATGACTGTGTTGTTGAAATAAGTAAAGAAAAATAGTGCATTCTAAGCTTGTAATCGCAATAACTTTAACGCTTAATATTTTAATCTGGGAATATTTAGTTATAAATTTAACGATGTTGTTGCTATATATATATATATATATTATATATATATATATATATATATGATTATACTATATATATATAAATATTATATATATAATAATATTATAACCAAGTAACTATGATATATATATATAGTATATATATTATATATATATTATAAAATTTATGGCTTACCCTTCCCTACAAAATATAATTAATAACAGTGATTAATTTTTCCTCGACCTTTTATGTATATCAACATGTTGAAATTTTCTGAATCCATTCAGTAATGAAAGGAGGCCACCGAAACCACACCGCTCCGTCGATAAAGTGTCGATACATGTATTCATGAGATAATTATAGGAATTATCTTCCATTACTTTGCAAGGCAACCTTCTCTAAAGTTTCTCAACGTGAGATCATAGCTTCCCTTTGCGTCTCAGCATTCCTTTCCCGTGCGACTATATAATAGACAAATATTCATCTCCTACCTGCAGACTTATTTCGTATTTCTTAAAGCGTATCGATATTACTATATCGATGGTACCCATATCGATAATATTACTACCTCACCATTACTTAAATCGATAAAATTCCTATATCGACGGTATCCATATCGATATTATAACTACATATCTAGTCCTTAAATCGATAAAATTACTATATCGACGGTATTCCATATCGATAATATTGCTTCATCGACGATACCCATATAGACAATATTCAAATATTTCGCCCTTTTTGGCAATATATGTAGGCCGTATGTTAAAGCGGATCTAAATTACATAGCGATAAGTTTTAAGTATCCATAAAACCGCGCCTATAAAATTTGATTAGCGAGTTATTCATCCGCTCATAAAGAATCGCATGCAATGAGTCTTTCCTTCTGCTTTTCGTTTCTCTTTTACTCATTTTTTTTTCACATATTTTCGCTCATATCCTTCCTTACTCTTTTTATAATAAGCCTAGATATTCCTAATTATATTTTAAATCAGTTACAAAATAATAATTTTTATTATTATTATTATTATTATTATTATTATTATTATTATTATTATTATTATTATTATTATTATTATTATTATTATTATTATTATTATTATTATTATTATTATTATTATATTAATTATTAATTAAGTGTTACATTATTAATTCCATTAATTATTGTTATTAATTATTGATGTTATTCATTATTATTATTATTATTATTCGTATTATTGTTATTTATTATTCTTATTATTAATTAATTATCAATTGTTAATTGATGTTATTAATTAATTAATATTGTTAATTGTTTAATTATTGTTTTTATTAATTATTATTAATTATTATTGTTATTTTATTGTTATTAATTAATTGTATTAATTATTATAATTATTATTATTATTATTATTGGTATTAATTATTGTTCTTATTGCAATATTGTTATTATTAATTTTTATTTTTAATTATTTATTGTTATGATTAAAAGTTCCAACAAGTATGATTTAAAATTTGAAATTGTATATTTAGGCAGAAAAGTTTCAGAATCCATGTGTCTTCATAAATTTTTTTTTATTTTTTACCTTTATCTTTATGCTATTAAAATAAAAATCCCCATTTTTTCTTAGATGTTCCATTTGAGCAGAGAGAGATAATTTACTATTCTATTTATATCAAAAATTATTATTTTTTAAGTTTTTAATTATTATTATTATTATTATTATTATTAATTATTATTATTATTATTATTATTATTAATTTATTATTGTTATTATTTATTTATTATTCATTAATTATTCATTAATTATTATTATTATTGATATTAGCAGTATTGTTAATTTAAATACTATTAATGAATCATACTTATTTCAATTCTTTAATCTAGAATGGGGTTTCATTGCTCGTTTTGTAATACAGCACAGTCTATTATCGTTTTCATTACAATTCGGGGTTCTTTATTAAACCAGGGGGCAATAATAATTAGTATCGGAATGGTTGGTAATGCTATCTCCAAAATTATTTACCTACACTTCAGATTGTATTTTAATTGTTGTACGAAAAAGATAATTCATTAATTGGGCATCAGATGTTGCCAGGGAGTCATGATAGATGCAGAGCAATTCTGCTGTGTCTATTAGACAAACGTGTATCCACCCTACAGTATTGGAGCCAAATTATCCGCAAAAAAACTTGATGTCATGGCGTGCCAGAACTCATGTTTTAAACTTTGTGGGCCCACAAAATTTAAGCTGAAGCCAAATTAACTCTTAGCACTCATTTTTGTAGCCTAGGTGTGAGGAAACAAAAAAATAAATATCAATTTCTTTTTACTTTTTTGTTAATATTAATTAAATTATATTTGAAAATTCACCATTACAAAGAAAGTTTGTCTTTTTCTGTATCATAAATTTAGGATCATAAAATGCATTTCACAGTTTTATCAACTTTACAAAGCTTAAATTTTTTATTCCCACCTGGTTTAATAAAATACCCAATTCGGAGGGTGGGAGCCCGACTAACTGTATGCAAGTCTGAGCGCTTGCGGTTGGGCGGAGCGTAACGACGCGGCTTGTTATTATTATTATTTATTTTCTTCAAAAAAAAGAATTCACTCAATCAAATTTTCATACATTCAAGGAAAGATTATTAAAATTTCTTTCTCTTCTGACGGTAAGCATTCATTTATCTTCAAATGGAACGTTACAACCTTCTCACAGCATAAATATAATTTTCAATTTATTATTATTATTATTATTATTATTATTAT
>JABUQX010119759.1:0-5000 GCA_015478945.1 Trachelipus rathkii | reverse complement strand
AACTATGAGCAGCCTGACCATATGCAATATAAATTTATTCAAAAAAAAATTTTTATTCAAAAAAAAAAAAATTATAATTCAAAAATAAAAATCCTAAAATTTAAAAATAATTTCTCTTTGAACTGCTGAGCATATGTAATAAATTTATTCAAAATAATTGTTTCTTAAAAATAAATAAACTTTCTTCAATAAAATTCTCCTTTAACGATGTCTGCATATAGATTCAGTTTATGTATTTTAAAGCAGAAATAAATATAACATTATAAACTATGAGGCAAAGCTCTAATGGTGTGAGAAGCGCATGTAGAAAATTTTAGGATAGCTGGGAATTTCCTCCTTTAACTATTGCTTTGGTTTCCAGTCCAATTTTCTATTTCATCTAATGCCCTTATAGTTCTTGCACTGTTTTCTAGCGTATTTTAGATTGAAGGTCTTTTTACTGGTAGATTGTCTTTTCTCAATCCTTCATGCTCCAATTGGTCCCATTGTTTTTCAAATTTTACTTCTTCCATTTGACAAGATACCACAAAGGAGGATTCCTCAAACTGCTGAACTATCTGACTCTAACCCAGATTTCTGTTCGAAAATGGCGTGTTCATTTAGTCACACACACACATATATATACTTATATATATATATATATATATCTCTATATATATATATATATATATATATATATATATATATATATATATATATATAATATATATATATATAACCTCTTTATATATATATATACATATATCAGGGGCATTATATAAGGGTAGGCAAGATGGGTAGAAAACCTACTTATTTACTGATCTTTTACTAATAAAATAATTTAAATGGTAAAGTAAAATATAAATTATTAAATTTTATATGAAAGTGTAAAAAACTCATTTATAAAATAATTTAAAGAAAAAACCTTTAGTAATAACAATTATAATAATTAAATTCATTTGGAAATTTTCATTTCTCGCTCTACAATTCACCTGAGTAAATTGGAAAACGGTGGGCGCAAAGTTGAATCTTCATATTTCATACACTCGAATATGTTGGAAAAAAGCCAAACGTCATACCTTGCTGTTGAGGCAGAAAAAAATAACAAACTGCAGTGCTTCTCACCGGTGAGAATCAGTGCAAAAACTAATTTGAGAAAAAAAGATTTTAAATCTCTCTCTCCATCTCTCTCTCTTTCTCTACCTCCTCTCTCTCTCTCTCTCTCTCTCTTATATATATACCTCTCTCATATACTCATGAGGATATACCTGTCTCTCTCTCTCTACTCTCTCTCTATCTATCTATCTATCTGTCTATCTATTTGTCTATCACAGCCCTCTACATCTATCATCTATCAGTATTTTGATATTTTCACTTTTGAGAATTTGGACAAGGTGAAGACATAAAATGTTTATATATTTTGCTTTGAGATTAGTTTTTGGAATAGAGAACAGTGAAGATCTGTTACTGTGCTTTATTAATTTTATTAATATGTAACAATTATTAAATTAAGTGTTGTTTACCTTTATATAATTAAAAAATAATTATTTAAAAATTCTGGTAGGCCTATGTCAGGCTTTGAGTTAATCTTATGCATATAATACACATAAATAAACATGGCTTTATTCAAAAGGACGTGAAAAATTAAATTTTTCCTTCAAGTAAATAAAGGACATATTATAGTTGAGGAATAGTTATGTATATATATAAATGTATATATATATATATATATATATATATGTATGTATATATATATATATTTTATATATATAATAATAATAATAATAATAATATATATATAATAATATATATATATATATATAATATATATATATATATATATATATATGTATATATGTTGTAATATATATATAATATAATATAATAATATATATACATAATATATCATATATATATATATGTAATAATATAATATATATATATATATATATATATATATATATATATGTAATATACATATATATATATATATATATATAACATACTTATGTAACACAGCACTGCCCAGAGTGTGATGTTTGGGTGCGCGTGTATATATGTAGCAATATATATATGTACTGTATATATATATACATATACGATACATAATATGTATATATATATATATATATATATATATATATATATATATATATATACATGTTTATATATATATATATATATATATATATATAGATTGATGAGAATAATTTTTATAAATTATAATATATCTGTATTTTCTTTATATATATCCAATACAGTGATATGAAATATATATATATATATATATATATATATATATATATATATGTATATATATAATAATATATATATATATACTCTATAATATATATATATATATATATAATATAAAGATAAATTTGTTTCTTTTATCCATTGCTTGCTTAACATGATTTTTCATCAAACTATTGTATTTTTAGTAGGGAGTAGATTTTTATCAATCAATGGGTTAGCAATGATATTTTGAAATCCAAGTGTAAAAGATTTTCGAGCTGGCCATTCATATTGTTCAAAATGTTTGTCGTCTGCCCAACTATCCCACAAACAAAGAAAGCAGTGATGCTTGGTGTAACCTTCTTGCATTCCTAATACCAGAGAGATAACCTGTGAAAATTAAAGAAACGAAGTAAATTTGTCTTTCTTGAGTTTTTGCATCATTGCATTTCATTAATTTGTAACAATTTAATATCTAATAGTTTTGTGTCAAGAAAAATAAAATTTAGTGTAGCGTACCTTGAGATCACAACAGTCTCTCCAATGATGATCGTTGTATTTGAGGATTATCAAGAAGAGTTTTCATATTGTCATTATTTTCTATCAGTTGGATAGAATAGCCAACTGGAACAGAACCAAGAAAATTACCATTATGTAAGAGTACAGCTTTGAGACTTCTACTTGATGAGTCTATATATAGTCTCCATTCAGATGTTTTACACACAACTCCTAAAGCTTCCATCAAACCCTTAATCTCTGAGCAATATACCAAAGGTGAATTTTAATGAAGAGAAAAGGACTCTGAATTCTTAATCCCTATTTCTGTACCAGTAAAATGTTTCTGGTGCCATTAAATTGCTCTCTCTAAGCCGAGAGCCAAGAAGCTGGGACGACTCTTTTGATAGTCTTAAATCTCCTGTGAGATCATTGAGCTGTGCTTATGCTAATGGTTTTGGTTCATTGAAACCAGATGAAGATAGAATGAGTGCTTCGGAATTATCCTCATTCAGCATCTAGCCAACCACTAACCTTATCCAGTTCAAGCTTTTTGGGGTACCTGGTCCATGTAGGATTGGTTTCTGAAGACATCTGGATATTTAACAGCACCTGCTTGTTTTTATTGTTTACTCCTGAAACTAACTCAGATGGATATTTATTATATTTGGAGAGGCATGAATTCTCAGAAATTGTGCATGTGAGTGTTTGGAGGTTAAAATAGCATTCCGCCAATTTAATTACCTTGTAAGTTTGTCATGCAAAAGTAGCAATTTGTGACATGATGCTTCCTTCCATAAACACCATAGGTATACGATTCCCTTGCTCTAACACATGTTCGGCAGGATATGTGAGGAACAAAATCTTTATCTTGACCACCCAACTAAAGGCCAAAATAGGCATAATAGCAGGCCTTTACAAGTGGTGTAATGCTAGATTGTTGAACAGCCAACACAACTTTGATACATATGTGGCAAAATCTATTTGGGCTATATTTTCATTCTCTATTCACGAAAATTTTTTTTAAACTAATAAGTAGCTATAATAATCTTAATAATAGTTATTAAGGGCAAGATCCAATGTTTTGCTCGGGCTGAGCCCTATTTCCCCCTCCTAAAAATACATAAAATTCGGAATTTTCAGCCAGATTTATGACTATATAAAATGTAGCTTGTTTGCCCTCACAAGCGTTGTTTCCGGTGTTTTCTGTCTGTAGTCATTCTTTCAAATTTTTTATTTTCAAAACCCATGTTTTTGAAATTCTTAGCATCAACTACCAAGTACAAAATGACAAGCTTGAAAGCTATGCATGAATAGGTCCATTACCACAATGATAGTACATTTTTCGATTTTTATTTTGTGCTTTCAGCGTTGTCCAATTTCCAAACCCACTTTTTTTTGGATAATACAGTTCTAACAATTCTAACAATTTCTTCCTAGGCACCGAATCGAATGCCTTTCTCAGATCTACAAATACGATGTAAGCCTTTTTGTTGTATTCTATTGTCTTTTCCGTTATCATTCTCGGGTGATCCCACTTAAGATCTGTGGTCTTCTATTCGTCCTGTACCCATACTGCTCCTCCCAAGTCTGGGTTCTGGTGCCCTCTCTCTTCTCAGTATCTTTCGTATACTTTGTAGATAATCCAATAACAAGAAACCTCTGTAATTACTTAGGCATTCTCACCCTCTCCCTTTCCTTTATATATTAGCTTAATGATGGTTTTTCCCCACATCCCTCTAGTCTCACTTTCCTCAACACTTGTTGATGACATCAACACTACTTCTTTCACTCCACCTACTCCTCTTTATTTAATTCTATAGACAATCCATCTTCTCTCAGAGTCCTCACGTTGTTCGTTTCCACTTAAGACTTCCTCAGCTCTTCATTGGTATACTTCTGCTTCCTCCCCTGAAGTCTCACTTTCCTCCCTCCTCCTCATCTCCTGACCCTCTCACCCAGAAGTTCTCCAAAATATTCTATTATCTTATTTATATCTTCCAGTCTTAGTAACACCTCTTCACATTCATCCTTTTAGCACTCACTTTATTCCCTGCTCTTTCAATTCTCCATTCACTCCTCTTCTCCCCACTTTTACGGCCTCTTATCCCCGCCTACAATCTCTTCTCTAGCCTGAATTTCTTAAGTCGCCACCAACAATCTGTGATCGAGTCCCATGAACACTCCAGAGTAATACCTTTAAATTTTACGAAGTCTGTATCTTGTACTTAATAGGAAAAGCTATGACCTGTTTCTCTAGATTCAAGTTGTCCTGGTAATGCTATACCATC
>JABUQX010119758.1:42500-64000 GCA_015478945.1 Trachelipus rathkii | reverse complement strand
ACTTATTTATATAGCTTTATTTGAGTATATTAATATCTTAGATTAGAATATAGATATGTGAGTGGAGGAAGTTATGATGTGAATAAAAGTAATAATAAATACTATTTCCGAAAAAAAAAATTACGATTATTAAAATAATATTAAACAGTTAAATATTTTAGTAGTGATGTATAGTTATATATATATAGTAATTATGCTTTATGATTAGTGGTTTTTGAGTGACATAAAATGGTTTACGTAAACAGAAGGAAAAAGCGTTGATATTTCGATTTTTTTTGGGCGTGTAGATGAATATATGGTCTAATCTAATCTCGATAAGGAAAATGACAAAGCGTAACAAGAAGGATAAAAAATCCGGGAATTTAACAAGATTGAATTGATGAGAAATGCTAGCGTAATAAAGTGAAGTAAAATCGGTAAACTTTTCTTTGCCAAGGTATAAAGAGGAAATTAGAAATTGGTGGGACCTGAAGTGGCAGCAAAAAATAATACTGATCAAAGAGCCGTGCAACGCTTAGAACATGGTGATTTTTGAGTATTGGATTGGATTGTGATATTGCAGAAGCGCTTATATAGCTACCGCGGTAAGCGACGTTCCAGGAGGATTGGAGGAGAGCGAAGATAATAAGTTACGGTGGGGAAAAACTTATTATTAATACGGGTATACGTGGAGATTAAGAGTAGGAATTTCTGAAGAAAAGATTAATTCTCGGGTGGAGGGTAGAGGTGTAATATTTAAAGAATTTTTTGAGTACATTGTATTTTGTAGAGAACGCCAGATATCATCAATTGCTCTATCGGTATGTGGTTTGGCGGGGTTGGTTATGAAGAGAGTTGCGGCATAATCGAGAGTTGACTGAGGGACTTTACGGTTTGGTGAATGAACAAAGGATGCGTTCTAAAGGTTAGTGGTGAGGATTGTGTGGATTCAAATCGTGGTAACATTACGAAAAGAACAAATTGTATTGAGAAAATTTGGCCGGAGAAGAGTACGAATAAAATTATATTTAGGTTTTTAATGGGATTTACAAACAAGGCGTGAGAGAATTTATTATAATATGAGTAGAGATATAAAGCTCGTTTATAGGCTTTAATGGAGTATGGTAGTGATATAAGATGTTGTGTTGGTTGGTAGGAGTTAGCAAGGATATTCGGCAAGGCCGAGAATTGCGAATTCTTGGAAGGGTACCTTAACCTGATTTGGAATGACAACAAAAACGCAAGAAGTCATGACTCGATTTTTATTAGGTAAGAGTAACGCGTATGTGTGAAACAGAGATGGATATCTGGAGGTGGAGTGTCAATGGTGGAATTGGTTTAACATGAGATTTACAAGAAGCTGGGGGAGTGAGGAATCATTTTACAAAAATCCGATGGAGTTGTAGGTCTTAAGGAAGACCAATCATTTTACCCTATAAATATTCATTTTGGAAATATCAATATATATATATATATATAGAGTGTCAATATATATAATGGTATAATTTTGGAGAGGCAATGAAAGATATATTTCGAAGGATGAGGGTGATATAGATATATATATATAGTAAATGTATATAACTCAAAGGAAAGAATAGAATAGATAGTTAAGAATAGATTCTAAAATTATGGACTGATATATCAGTATATAATAATATATGATATATAAGTATATGTAAATAAGTTTGAGTGTATATCTCGTTTCTGCAGTTTGACGACTCCGTCAGTTTTGATGATATTTAATGTGTGATTCTTCAATGTTTTTGTAAGATATATGTTTCAATCATATAACCGTAACAATCATGGTGCAGTGGAGATAACGACATAATAATATAGTAGGCCAGCCACTCTAACCTATATAATAATCATGTTAATAATTATAAACAAAACTCCCGGCAGTTTGGTTTATTTTATAACTACAATGGAAACGAACCCGCAAGGGATTAAACCTGCTGCGAATGAAAAGTTGGGTTGCTGATGTATGGCGGCGGAGAGTTCAAGGGTGGCTGTCAACTCAAGATGCAAGGGTTCTCGAGAGGACTTGAGAGGAGTTAGAGGAAGATAAGGCAGGAGCGTAGGCGCATAAACTCAGGAGGATGTGGATTAACCTCGATAAAGAGAAATCGTATGATATGAAGACTTTAACTAACGGTTAACACTAGGTTTTGAGGTAGAGGAGGCAGGTCCACTCCAGTTGTGAAGATTTATGTTACCGAATGACTCCGAGGCAGCTGGAGCAAGGTGTCTGAAGTTTAATCAATCTTAGGGTATGAACAGCTGTTGGATTGAGAAGGGAACGGATGATGCAGTGGGTAGTAGGAAAGTTGTGAATGGTCAGGAAGGTGGCTTGGTGCATTAAATGATCGTTGGAATTGGTAAAGGGATCTAAGTCTTGAGGTGCGCTAGAGTCTTAAATGAGGTTATGTTGTTACATGTGTTATTGTATGGTAGTGGAGACTATGGTCTGGAATTAAGAAGTATAGATCTAAAGTTCAACTTGTGTTTCAGATGGACAATCTTAATGGGCATGTTAGGTGAGAAGAATTGATATAAAGTGAGAATGACGTATTGAGAGTGGTGTGGGGTGAAGAAAGGGGTAAAATGAGAGAAATAAATGAAAGTAGTTTGAGATGGTTTGGTCATGTGGAAAGGATGAATGAAAGTCGGTTTGGTTAGCGGATGTATAGTGGGGAGCGTGTTGGGACTCGACCGGCTGGGAGACCGAAGAGAAAGTGATTGAGTCGGTGAACGAATGTCTGAAGGAGAGATGTGAGTTTGGCAGAGGCGGAGAATAAAGGTGAATGATAGTAGAGAATAGCGGGGTTTTGTATGGGGGCATGGTGTGCTGGCCCGGGGGAAGGGTCTCCGCGACAACCTGGGCCACGGGGATGCACCCTGTACAATTGCGACGGACTTTATCTTCCTGTATTTAAATAGTGTTGGCAGCGGGGGTGTTCCCCGTCGGGTCCGCGCCACTCTGCCAGCTGCTAACGCGCGTGAGGGTGGGAGAATTTTACGCTCCCTGCCCTCTGTGACGAGCTCTCACTAATAATCCCGTTCACTGTCGTAGTGGGGCGGCTAATGAGGGCTTACGTGGCGCTTCTTCCTCCGTTTCCGCTACGTATTGGTCCACCGTCCTTTCTACATTTTTTAATTTTTTTGCTGGTTTTTTTATCAAATTATTCTATTATTTTTACATTTTTGTAATAAGCTGCTTTTTTACTTATTTCCGATGCTTGTCAGCGCCACTGCACTTTCTACACCAACTCATTGTCAAATCTATTGGTGCAATAATATGTAGGTATGTGCTGAGAGGTAAAAGTGTCGTAGCAATATATTGTCACGAATGATAATTTTCAGAATATATTATTATGAAAATATAATATATAAATAAAATATAAAATAAGGCAATATATATATATAACTAATATTAATATATATTATATAAGTATATATATATATCATATATATATATATTAATATATTAATATATTATATAATATATGATAATATTTATAAATATATATAATAATTATAATATTATATATATATATATATATTATAATATTAATTATAATATTATAATATATATATTAACAAGGGTATTTAACGACTTTCTTGAGGATATAGTATATATTAGGGAAGTTTACAGGGGGATGAGAGAGATTGGCATAGGCCGAAAAAAAAATTGGGTGCAAGACCGAAAGTCAGGAGGAAACGTTTTTATTAGAGTATCACGGGCCCTGGAAAAAAAACAGGGTCTCAGGGAAATTCTCCGTGAAAAATACTCTCATAAAAAGGTAGCGGGAAACACTTTAAAAATTTCAATATGCATGATGAGAAGAAATGAAATTCTCATAATGCGACGAAGTTTGCCATATTTTTTGATATGACCTTTTTTAATACTTGCACTGTATAATTTGTCGGAATACAGAGAGGTGTATGTTGATAATGGTGATACCGGGAAAATGAGAAAGGTTGAGGCGAGGAATGACCATTCATAAATATACACTTCTATCTGTTTCTTTCTATTTTTAGTTCACTGAGTGAACCAACTTACTTTTCGGGACTCACCAGCTACAATACCGTGACATAAGCTGCGTTTTCCAGGAAGCCCGACTGCAGTCCTCATTCCTTTCCATTATATTCATCGTACGTGTATACAGTAACGACAGATTGTTATCTCCATTTAGAAACGAATATTTCTTTTCCTTGATCTCGATTGGCTTTGGTGGGAAGTAAACATGAAGGAAACTTGTTGCCATTTCCGACCTCTTATAATAATTATTATTTTTTCTCGTCAGCTACGATATATCGAGATTTATTACTAAGTTTTAAGGTTTTTTTTTTTTTTTTTTTTGCTTTTTGACAGAGTTTGAAGCCAGCTGCCAGTTGTGTATGGATGTTTTGTTGCAGGTTGAAGTGTATTTAAAATATTTTTTTCTCAAATAGAATAATAATTTCTATACTTTGAAAAAGAAAAATCTAACTTTAATAACGACCTAGAGTGGGTTGGGACGGGCTGTGCAACAACTGAACCAGAGTATATTTATCACTGTGTTTGGTAAAGTATTCCTGATACAGTTCATAGGCATAACTTGTTATTGTTCGAGGAGCTTTCTTCTGTCATCTTGATTGGAATGATGATGTTAAGGATGTAACCTATTTTTCACATTCAGAATGTTGAAAACTCATTTTTGTACTCTTAACTCAAAAAATAACCAGCAGTGGACCAACTTATACATTTCGGAAAAAACTTTTTGCGAGCATATAGTGTTCTGAGGATTTATGACCACACATATTATGAAGTAGTGATCACCTGAAAATTATGTCAATTCCATTCACCTTCTCATACAGAATTTGAACTGAATCCGATCTATCATATATTGACGTTACTCATTAGTGAGTATTGCTGTTAATGAAGTAACCAAAATCAGTTTAATCAAATAAGCAGATTTCATCTATTTGCATTGAAGATGCATTTGTAACAATGGATCTGAAAATAATGTAAATAGGGCATTAAAGGTGGTGGACTTGAATATATGTCTTTTAAACGTGTGTCAGTACGTATAGGGCGAATACCACATTTTAAATTTATGTTCCCCAGAAGAGTCGTATTAGCTTGCAAATCTTAAAATGAGGATTACCCGATGATAAATCAGTAAATTAATGTTTTATTCACTATGGAACCTGTACCCTACACTTTTTAGAAAAAGCAAAAGTCACAATATGCACTTCTACTCTTTTGCAGTTGAAGACTCAATGTCTATTAAAACACAGTGGATCTCTTTTCTAGAGTAGTACAATGTTAAAAATGTCACAATATCATTTTTGGATGGTGATTGTCCTTTCAAGAGATTGTTCATTAAAGTTTTTTTCTATTCTAATAGTACCATCCATACTGTGAGCTCTTGTTTCTGCAAGCCAAAATTTTGGATAAGCGGATCAATAAATTTATTTAAGTAAAAAAGGAATATAACTATAGCTGCGTTTCCAGAAGCCAAAGTGCAGGCCCGTGTGCAAAAATCGACTCGGAAACGCTTCGAACTTGAAAAAAAAGTACATAACCAATCAAGTGGAGAGAGACAAAAATGTGATATATTGGATGGTAGCATAGGTAGATGAGCCACAAGGTTCACATATGTGAGACCTTAGTCGCAGGAATTCAGCTGAGAGAGATGATTAAATCAATTACTCTCAATTATGGGTGAGATAAATATAGCAGGACGGGGTGGGGACAGGAGAGGGGGTTCTAATAACATTTTGCCCACCTAAGAAGATCCTTAGAGGCTAAATATAAAGTGGAAAAAGATAGAACTCTTAATACTTTGTTGAACACGAGAACATAACGGACGCTTGTTAATAGGGTTTTCATAGTGGTACACAGAGAACTGAAAGATGGAACATAAGCTATTATCCATCGCATAGATAATTGAAGTAGTAATTATTAATTACAAACGGTTATTATATATAATATAAATATTAATATATATTATATATATATAGTAGATATATTCACTACAATTTGAAAGTTATAATATATTCTTTGAAACTATATAATAAAAGCACATTTATAAATGTATTACAAATTGATATATATATAAGTAAAGCTGTAACCCTATATTATAGCGAAGACATTATGACACGAACAATTTCTCTAGAAGAGTTAACCCCTAATGAAATAGATAGCCTAACGCACGAAGGACTCTTATACTAATAAACGAGCGAGTACATATTTTTATAGAAGAGATGTTGAAATACGATATAAAATGATAAATTATTATCATCCACCAGATTAATTAAATCTATGAAGAGCAGAAGATATAGAATGTAATATCTAAAAAATTTGATAGGCTGGCGAGGACAAGAAAGACGCTAATAGCCATTTCCAAGCAACAACAATGTTTTGTATACAAATTTGCTTGTAAAACAAAGGCATTCTTTGACTGCAGCGCAGAACAGGCCGACAAACCGTGATAACTTATTATTCCCAGAACTAATCCGAGTAGCGATTTACACTAATCCCGGGACGTTACTGCATGTGACTGTGTGATTCTTAAGTCGAATGTGAGAAGAATGTTGAGCTCGCAAACGGGCTCTGAGGCACATAAGCGTACTCAGCATGTTGCTGACATCTGTGTGCCGTAAGGCCCTGTGGCTGCCAATGTCAGTGGTGTGTCAATTCTGGTATCCATCTTGTGGCATATATTAAATTAATAAAGTTCTACGTGATACTTTCAGTATATAGTCTTAAAATAGCTTTTTTGGAGAGAGAAAGCAGAATAAAGACGAGTGTTGTTAGGTTATGAGGATAAGACGGAGGTATATATGTGAAAGGTGAATGAAGTCATCGCTACACATAAGTATGTACCACATCTTATTATAATATTCAACTACAACATATAACTTATTTTCTAATAAATTATCACAAAACTTAAATAGTAGTGATGTTGGGATCTCATCAAGTTTAGAGAAGTATAAATATTTTATCAATAATTGTAGATGTGATATACACTTTGAGTTAAATAGGCTTAGCTAAATATTTTAATAGAGATTTTGCTTATAAAATCAGAGATTATAAGTTAATTTATTATATCTTGTAGTAATTATTATATGCTACACTGATTAAAGTTAATTACGTTTAATAAATATAATAATAATAATCTAAATAATAATAATATAATAAAATAATAATAATAATAATAATAATAATAATAACACACACACACTCAATTGCAAAGCAATTTTATTAATCCCCAGGTCTAGATTCTTGAGCAGGATTGGCACAAAAAAATGATCAAAAAATATTAAATCAATCTGGATCTTTTTTTTACGTATTTTTTTTTTATTAAAAAATCATATTCTTTTTTTTTTTTTTAGACCACTTCTTTTTTCTAAATTAATGAATTAGTTTAACAATATTAACGGAAATTTTAATGATAAGTATTTTCATCTACATTAAATAAGTAAATTCATCAATGTAATTTTCAAGTCATTTTAATAAAGAAATAAATAAAATAGAAGATAAAGATATTATACCTAGTATATACAAAAACTATATATATATATACTATATATATATATATTATACTATATATTATATATATTATAATAAATAAATATAATGAGTTATACCTAAGTATATATATATATATATATATATATATAATATTATAAATATAATAGATAATTTAAAAAATTGAATTAAAAACTAAATAATTTATATTTACCAAACTTATTATTAATTAGTCAATAATTAGGATTATTACTATTTGATAAAAATATAATACTTAAAAAAATCAATTTGTGTCTAAAAAATAAAAAAAAATATAAAAAAATCTCAAAAAATCAAAAATACGCCAACCCCGATTCCAAGGAAGAATTAAAGCTAACCGGAACACACCGTTCGTACGTAGATCGAAATATTTGTGTTGCTATCATATTTAAGTTTTCGAAAGTATAGGAGTGAAAGAGTCATGTTTTACTGCATGATATTTCGTTCACTACGTCGTCTCTCGTCGCAACGCAGGTCTTGAGAGAAACCGAAATTGACTAATAACCTTCAAAATTTCAGTGTTGGAAGCAAAGATTAATAACAAGAAAAATTAAAAATTACACAAAATCTGACAGAAAAATAAAATTAAATTCCTCGTGAGTTATATAACATATTAATGTACGAATAATAAGATAAAAAATTAAAGGAAATAAAGTAATATTTACTTTCAATAAATTATAATAATAATACATTTATAATCTTATAAATAAATGAAAATGAGAAAAGAAAACCGAGAAATATTGGTGAACTGAAATGATATTAGCTTAAAAGCGTTAATATACCTAGATAAACGATGTTAATCATTTCATCAAATAAAGCAGTACTACAATTATATATTGACGAATCAGAGATTTAACTGGACTGCCTTATATTATTACATTATACTCACATTCATGAGAAACTTCATTATACAATAATTGTAAAGAAAACTATCTTATTTGATGCTTCAGGCTAAAACTTTAATAATTATTATTTTTAGTCAAATTACTTAAATAAATATACATACAGAATCAAATTTATATTATCTTTGTTTACATTGTGGTTATTTAAAAGGTTGGTAGAATGATATAGATTTGGATTTCATTTTATAAAAAACCTTAAAATCACTTTTTTAGTGCTAACATTTATTGTATTAAGATATATATGTATAGAGATACTCATAGGTATATACTAAGTATAAAATGATAACTATTCAATAACGTTCCTCACTATTAACTATCAATAAAATTATGTTATATACTGTTTCTGTAAATAACATTGTATCTGCCAATTTATTCAATATCCATTTTAAGATAAACCACCTTTAACTTTCCCCAAGAACCTTAGCTGGGCGCTATATAGTGTGGTCACATTTGCATCATGCGAACACTTAACATTCAAAGGGTAAAAATTGTAAAATTAATAGATTTTTCAGGGGTTTAAAGTCTATAAAGAAGTCACGTGTAGACAAGTAATCTAGCCTCACGCAAGTTGACGAGCAAGGGGAGAAGTCAGCGAACACGTCAACCCCCGCGTTCCTACTACGAAGTTGGAACGACTGTATATTCAATATCAATTCCAATATTTTTTATCTTATCATATTAAAAATAAACATCAATTACTGCCCCCTTTATAGAGATTTTATTAAGAAAGACATTCTGACCCAAATTAGAAAGAGAGTTAGACACGGTGTCGCAAGTTATAGGTAATAAATCTCGCCGAACCAGGGAGACGCTTCAACGACTGCAAACGGAACCCTAACACTATGGCATTCTTGTCAATGTAAGGGTTCATAGCTATAGCGCCTCCAGCAATGAGAACCAATCGAGACGATACACTACAGGCCGCGACACCTGATGTAAACCCCTGGTTATTCCGTGCTCTTATTATCAATGCACCTCCCTTAATCATTACTATAGCCTACTGTACAAAACTCTGATAATTTAATACCTTATATATTCTATATTTATCACTCACAATACATTTACTTATATTTTAAGTTCCTATTATCATGTATAGTACATCAAGTTTATTTCAACTCACTAAATAGTTGTACTTTTCACCGAATCAAATATATATATTTATATATAATAATAATATAATAAGTATATATATTTATCATTTTATAACTACTAGCTTACTCTGATCACGACTGTACTGATTATAAAATTACCTACTGGCACGTGGTAAGATGGTATCTGAGACTTAGTGACTATGATTAACGTGTCGATGGCTATTTTTTGAGATATTTCATTTTGAAAAAATATAACATATCATTAAAATATCGTAGTTTTATTAAAAAAATACTATTAGAAAATATATATTCGGAACCTATAGTTCTGCAAAAATAGTGTTACGTTTTTATCCCACTTTGAGAATATTTCACTCTGTTTTGGTAATCATATACAACGTTATTAAAAAAAAAGATAAAAAATAAATAAAACTGCGGAACAGTGCGTTAAAATATTGAATCTGACAGTTGAACCTTATAATATATATATTTCATTTCCTTCACACACTAATCATAAATACAAATATCTATATGTCACTATATAATAGTATCATTATCTCAATCTCATACATTATTTTCAATCATATATTATTACTTACTCGCTAACCCTATTATATAGTATAGAATATATATATTATATATATATATATATTAATATATATATATAATATTACGGTGTATTAACTTTTCAAGTGGCGACAGTAATAATAGCAATTATATTTTTATTTAGAAACAAATTTATTTTCTTTAAACAATTTAGGCTTCTCACCAACGCAGTTGCTATCTCTGCTAGAGATAAAAATAATAAATAATAATAATAATAATAATAATAATAATAATAATAATAATAATAATAATTTATTTTCTCAATGAAACTTTATGATGCAAAAATATAGAAATAAATAAAATAACTAAGAAAAGAAAATTTCTTTAAGAACGCTTTTGCGAATTCTATTTAAGCGAATCAAATCTCGTCCTGAAAATTGAATTTAAATAATTAAATAATACTCGAAGGATAAATATCAACGATGTACAGATGTACGACTTGGATGTAGAGATACGCGGGCGAGGGGGGGGGCGCAAGCGCGGGGACAACACTCTCTCTCGTCTTCCACGTCGTAACACCCCACCCCTACATCTATATTATTTCGAGCCATGTTTCAACGAGTTATTAAGTAATCACAAACTACGGTAATGCCAATAATAATAATAATAATAATACATAATAATAATGTTTCGATACAGTAAATATTTATAATAACATCAAATGTAAAAGTATATCATTACCATAACGTAAGATAGCGAGATACACACCTTTGACCCTAGGCCCATCTCTCTCTCTCCCCCCCCCACTGTCGGTGAGGACTTCCATTCCACCACTATTAAAATTTGACTACCTACCCTGTAATACATGACGCTTAGATCTAACTCCAATAATATATCTTTACTTCGCAAAATCAATGTTTATTATAGCTTATTCATTACTAATCTAATATAAAATTATTTAACACAAGGTATACTAACCATATAACCTTCTATACTAGAAAGTAATTACTAAAGCGCACTATACAATAGACTATAGTACTCACTCCACCTCATATTTATAATTATATCACGACATACATAATTGCATAATAATTAATACATAATACCACCTCAAATGTATATATGATATATATATATATATAATGTATCAATTACACTATCATATTCACCACTACAATATTATTAAATTATATATATACAAGGTGCTGGGCATTAAACATATCAGCGTTTAAAGCGTTAATACCGTTATTAACCCGTTCGTTAAATTTTTCCGTTAACTTTCTAACGCTCGATTAACTTTCGAAAAATTAATATCTCGAGGTCTATCCCAATCAACGTACAGTTAATATATTTCGCTAAATATTTAAACACATACATTCCGCGTACGAACCTTTAACTTTAGGTTCTGATCTAGTTTTTCCAAGTATAGATAAAAGCTGCGAATAAGTAATAGAGACTGAGAAGCATTATCTAGAGATAAGACTTTTTTTTTTTTGCAAATATTTCACCTACAACGCAACTTCACGCACTTCAGAGGTCCGACTGCCTCACATCTCAACAAAACACATATAGTCCTGTTACTTTTTATTTTTTTCTAAAACGTTCTCGAGGCTTAATGTTTTATAATACGCATGCTTCCTTATGCGATAACTTTTAATGTATCAAACACACAGGGTTGGAAAAGCCCGACACGTTTCGAGGGAAGTGTGCTTACGTGCTGTACACAACCCCTCGTCCTTCAACTATATTCTCTATAATCATAAAAATTACCTCAGCACTTTTCCATAAAGTTGAGAAAGACGCAATATGTCCAACCTAATTCCGAGAAAAATACACGAAGCCGCTCAAATTCGATCCCTTCTAACTATCTCGCCACTATAGCACATACTCTACCTTTGTTGAGTAATTTCGCCACGCACTTCTAAGATTTTGAAACCGCTTTACACACATCTCACTTACGCTATAAGATCAAATTCTGGAATCTCATTCTCCTCACCTTATTACGAATAGGTAGGATGCTAACGATCCCAGACTAACGGCTTTTGGTGTATAGAGTCTACTGTGGCATCCGAATATAGTCTCCCTATTCCCTAATTTCAATTTAAACCGAGTTATCTTATTGTCCGCTTTCCTCTCTCTAGACTTACTCCTCCTGGTTCCGACGTGCCCTCTCGCGCGAGCGCCGACGACCTCTATGACATATCCAAAGCATTTCGCCCCGGTATGGCACGCATCATTGCCTCCCTAATGCAAGCTCCCCTCTCTTCTACACCATTACATCTTTTATGGCTTAACACAGATTCTATTAGTTAATAGCTAAATTGAATACCTAACGGGAGTACTATAATCTATCAACGATAATTCGCTGTCCCAAACGTACCGTCTTCTATCGCATCGCTTAAACAATACGGCTAATGGTTGAATGGAGCACTTCTTCTTCTTTTTTCTGTAGTAGTGAGATGTTCCCGCTTCACCAAAAATCGTTTCTATTATCTCTCATGCCCAAATAATATAATATATTCTTAGATCTCAAGAGTTTCCATTAATGATCATCTTTCATCTACCTTCATTGCACATCTACACTCTATCCACTCACATCCACCGCGTCAAGCCACTTCTTGACCATTACACTATTATCCTTCAAGTTCCACAAATTTCAAATTACGTGCTAAGCCTCCATCTTTTCTATCACTAAATTGCCTCGTACTCGTCCCTCAATCTTTTCCGATTCAACTTGCTCGCTGCTAGAATCAGAATTTCGGGTGGGATCGTCCTCAACCTTGTGAAGGATTCACATTCCTTTAAAAACCCAACTCTACGAAATCTCCATCTCTAAAAATCTAATTACTTTCTTTCATAACATCTTGAGAAAAGTTCAGTCTTTTGTATGCCTACCAGTATGTATTTATGTACCAGTCTCTACTGTAATGCACAACTGCCACTTGAAACTATCCACTTGCCAAACATAAAAAAAAATGTCCTTGAGAGAAATCCCAATTCAAATCAAACAACCTACGGTTAAGCTACTAGGAGTGTGCAGTTCTGTGCTCTCTATTAATTGCAAAAATAGAGTGCTTACTTGTTTGATTGACCTAGATTCGTAGAACATTTATGTCCTCTACTTCTCAGTTTAGTATCTACTAACGTATACAATACCTGGTCTCTAACCCCGGCCTGTATAGAGTACTGTTACTATTTAAGAGGAGCGGCCTCTGGAGCCGCGCTTTTCACTGGACAGGGTCCGAGTCAAAGCCTAAAAGGCTTATAAAACTGCTTTGATTTCTTTACTCATCTCCCACGACTTTTAGACACACCTCCTCAGACCGTTGCGAGCGCGATGTTGTGCTTTATACCTTCTATAGCTCTTATATCCGATCAAGAGCAGTCAGGAAACAGGTTGTATTCTTTCCCTATAGCGAGATCATAATCCAACTTAACTAATTCTCTATTACGCAGTGACCATACCTACTTTACGACGACCCGTTCCCTTCTATATTCCGTTTAGCACCCAAGGGGTGCTCTGTAATATCACGTCACGCCACATGATGTACTGTTTAGATATTGGTTGACTACTCTCCCAGTGCTAGTTGCTGCGCGATGTCTCACATCTTTTTTCCTTCTAATTCCACTTTCCCCTCTCTCTTTTCCATGTTCTAGTGTTTCCTGCTGAATAATTCTCCTCACTCTTTCAATATAAGAGAGCCGTTGTCTATGTGTTTACATCTGCGTATTTGCGCTAGCCAGATTACCAAAATAATCTTTACTTCTAATGGCGTGCAACATTAACCTCCCCTTGGAATAGTGCTCTGCGTGAGTGCCTCTGGACAGGTACCTGTGATACATAATTCAACCACTAAAAATAAAAAAAAAATATCACAAATATAACTGAACGAGAAGGTTTAATCACGTATAACCCTTCGGATTTAACGTTAACAGTCCCGCATAACTCATTTTCTTCTATTTATCTCGATAAACAGCTTTATATGATTAAACGACGTAATTCATTTTTTGACTTAAACGATTAATGAATTAACGACGTTAACTTTCTTATTAACGGTGCCCCAATATTTTACAAATGACTATATTATATCATATATATATCAAATCAAAGTGTCACCACCACAACTATTAAGTTTCTAATGTGTTGCACTCTATACTATATAAATATTAACAGACATGAATATACAATTCTTTTGGTTGAGAACAATAATTTAATAATTCCGAAAACTATGATGCCGACACAATTTACCTCATAACTATTCCCACCCCCTCCCCCGCCCCCACTCTCTCGCTCACTATCAAGCACAAACACACTCACACACATAAATACATACATTTTTAATTAATTATCGAAAAAATAAAAGATGTTTTCAAATTGGAGGCAAAACTTCTACAAACGTCTTTTTGTTTAACCTGCGACGACGCAACCTTCCAAGTTTTCGTAATATATAAATATATTATATATATATATATAATATATCTATATATATATATTATATATTATATAATTATATATATAATATATATAATATATATTATATATATAAATCTCATTTACAATTGATACTTTAATATAATATAATATATATATAAAATATCCGCTTGGTGTACACTCGCATGTGATATTGCAATGCACACCGTGAGTAAGGAGCAGGAAAAACTAGTGGATCTTGATGACAAGTTAGATCAGATGAGAGAGAACTTTGCTCTATAAGTCAAATGAGCGAAGTTGCACCTACGTTGCGGGTTATGTAAAGATAAGGTCGTTAAGTCCCAGGGTCCTCCTTTAACCCACAGGTAACAGCACACACCCTTTCATCTGTTGAAACTATCCTCTATTTCCTACTTCTACCACGTCCGTACATTCTACTCGGGCTAACCAGGTTAAGATTCTTACAGCACACTTCCTTTCTTTTCTTTTTTTTACATACAGTAAGCTTAATAAATAGCCCCAATTCACAGTAAAACTCTCATCTTGTCACTAACACGTATTTTAACGTCCAGATTCCCCTTAAATTCCTTTCATCTTTCTTCGTAATTTCCTTCCCAGGAGAGTTATTATGTTCCCTAATTGGTAGTCCCCGCCATTTTACCGGGGATGATAATATCGAGATCTACTTACACCTGCAAGTCGCACTTTCAGAAGTTCTCGTGCTCTTTCTCTGGTAATTTCTTTATCATAAGATTTACCTGGTGCCCTAGTGTTTCTTCTTTTAAACAGGTAGTACACGAAATCCACTCTGATGAGAAGCGTATAAAAGAAACAACAGAGAATTTGTGCCCCAGCGATTAATTTTTTTGACTCCTAAGAAGGAAAATAGCATGGGAATTTGTAATTCTTCAACATCTAAAAGGTTCATTACGCCGAGTGTTAGGCGGACCTAATCGTAATATGTTTACTTGTTTTATATCGAAAATCCTCAATAACAATAACCCCAGCCTTTTCTATTGATAAATCAAAAACAATTACTTTTATATATTTTCTCCACAAGGAGCACATCAATTGGTGTTATGGAAGAGTATATTTAGTACAATTTAAACAATAAACATAAAATTCACTTTAACACCGATCATATAGTATAAATACTATTTTTTTATTTTACCTTATATTATATACTTTGATTTTTTCTTTAACTATATCAGCTATATTTATCATTACTCAACTATACTAATATATATATATATATAATATATCATTATCTTATCACAATATTATTATAACGGTAGAGTAAGACGGAGGTCGAAATGGCCCAAGATCGTGGGCTTCGAATATCCTCACTATAAAGTTATGGATCCTCTTTAGAAAATACTTACCTATGAAAAGTTCCCTCCTTGAATAAGGGCTTTTAGTGGCCAAAGAGGAAGAATTAAAGAGAGCAAAATAAAAAAAACAAACAAAAAAAACAAAAAAAAAAATAAAAAATATTATATTATATACAATACTTTTAAAATATAGAAACTTATTTGTGTAATATAAACATTTACTTAATATCCAAAGATTATTCTCTACTCAAGTATATCAACGTATGTTTACACTAGATTACAAACTGAGATTTATTTGCCAAACTAGGCAACTTACTATAAAATATTGACTTATCCTTTATTACTATTTATCACGTAAGTATTACAAAAATACTTATCTCAACTATTCTTAGTTCTAACCTATATATGATATATACTAGTATACACTTCTATTATTCACTTATTATATATCAAACTATTAAGGAGAGGGGGAAAAGGTAATATGTTCAAGTACACGTGGAACCAAATCCAAGAAACGATTTTCATCTACCTCATACTAAGATATAAAAAAGGTATCGGCAAGTAATTTTTTCAACAGAGAAACTATAATATGATCAGAAATAAGAAATCGAAACGGAGGGGAGCGAACCCGGACATCAAAGTTCGCAAGATGGATCACATTATTACTATACAACCAACTACTACGTCACGTAGTTCACTAAGTAAATGTGTAAATAATAATTAATAAATCACATTACAATCAAAATAATCAAATCAAAGTCATTTCAACGCAACTCAGGAATGTAAATAGCTGAACCGGTAGAGGTAGCAGAATGAGAAGAAACAGAAACAATGGGAAAAATTTAGTACCGAATAACGAAAATAAAAAAAAATATTTAGCCTATATAAAACAGTACAAATGTATTTTAATCTAGTAAAATTATAACAAACGAACGAACGTTATATAAATTAAATTAACGCTTCCATTATATATTATATTATATACTATATTATATAAGATAAATATATTATATATTAGATAAACAATTCACTATAGCTTTATTTTCCTACACTATTATATATATATATTATATTCGATATAAATATATAATATCAAATCTCTAACCTAAATATATATATATAATCATAAATTATCTAGTATCAATACTTTTAGTAATATATTGATTGATTTATTTAAAATTTCACGCTATAAGGATAATACTATAATATCTTAAGCTACACCAACACACCACTACAAAATAGCAACAAAAATACAAAGCAAACAAAAAACAGTTCACTCAGGAATCCCCATGCACACGTCAATAATTTACCATTGAGGGTCCGTACAATCCTCTCAAACAGCAGCCTACCACGCTAATACTGTTTTTTAAATATGCCAGTTTTCACTCATATATTTTCCTCTCATATATACCCTTCACGAGACTATCTTAGCATGCTTATACCAATCAATCACACCATCACAACACACCACACAGCACACACACTATATATATTATATATCAATATATATATAATATATATATAATATATATATTATATTAATATATATATATATATATATAGTATCACCTCGCAATAACACCTACACCTGTTTATTATATATAAATAAATATATAATATAATATATATATAATAATATATATGCTGTGTTAGGCGTGTGCATGTACAGGTGTGTGTGAGTGTGTGTATTGGTGTAGGTTTGTGTGATTAAAGGTGAGGGTGTGTGAATAAGTGTGTGCATGTATAGGTGTGTATTTCAATGGTTTGTGGTTGCATAGGTCCGTCAGGTGTGTACCATTGTAGTGTAGTTATCACCGGTGTAGATGTGGTGCGCTAAACTGAGGTCGCAAAAAAAAAATATTGTGGTGATGTGTGTGTACGCGGCGTGCGAGGCGACTAACGCATGAATAATAACTAACCCAATTTACATCCAAAAATAATATCAAAAATACGTGCTGTTTATACTAAAATAAACGACAATAAATACAGTCAACGACGAAAAAAAAAAATTAAATACAAACCAAAAGAATTTCACCGGCAACTCGTGATTCAAAAATTAAAATCGGGAATTTTTTTTTCTTTTTTACCGGGAAAGAAAATATATAAAAAAGAAGGTTTTAAATTGAATATAATTTCAAATAGTTCCGTTATTATTAGTTATTATTATTATTATTATAATATGATAACAACTCTTATTTTCAATATTCTTTTAACAGTTATCAATTTATGTCACATGACTTATTTAATAATACTTTAAATGTATATCTATTATTATTATTATTATTATCTATCTCACAATTAGTTCACATAAAATTTCATTTAATCCAATTAAGCCAACTCTGCATATAATATTTTTCTTAATTATCTTAGCATCTTCTTCTCAAATTTACTAAACTAACTTTGCAAATATCCTCTATCCTCCTCTACTTTTATTTAATTAAATTAATCATTATGCCACTCTCACTTATCTATAAGTATTATAATTACTATTATTTATAATTAAAGGGATTTGTTATTATCAAAACAGTTTTATTTCATCCTCTATTAATACTACTACTATTATCATTATTATTATTATTATTATTACTATTAATATTAATACATGTCCAAAAGTTTTCGAAATTTTTAATGATATAAAGATTATACTTTCAATATATCAAACTTGCAATAATCAAAGGCGGATACAAAATATTAGCTAAATAATAACAATAATAATATAATCAATGAATAAATAATAATAATAATAATAATAATAATAAATTTATGACGGATGATACGACCTCAGTTCAAGCGAATCAAACATTATTACAATATAACAGACTACATCAATTCTCTGATGTCACTCCATAATGCAAACGCAAACCAAGATTTTAATAAATGTACATTTGTGTTCGTCGTGTGAATACTATTATTTTGTTTATAGTAAACTAATTCAAATGCCATAATCACATACATCAAAACTATCGTCATACTTATTATATTCTCAGTACAATATTATTTATTCTACCATCGTTAACATATTTGATCACATGCATATATACCATTATATATTCGAATCTATTAAAACTATTATATTCGCCGAAAGATAGAATAAGAATATACCGTATATCAGACTCATATTAGATTATATACTATAAATTACATTAGTATACCTATATATTTATCGATACTCAAAATAGAAATTGCAAAACTATGCAGTATAAAACAGAGAAGTATTAAATAAAATAATAATAATAATAATAATAATAATAATAATAATAATAGAAGAAGAAATATCGTGAGAACTAAGAAGTCACATTAACCAATCGGGGGTTTATAGGTCGGCCCCATGAAGGGGATAATGAAACTGCAAGGGGAAAAAAAAAAGGATTTACGCCAAAGTCAGCTCCACCCCCCTCCCTCCTCGCTCAACCAAAAAAAAATACGCCAAACTTGGAAGAGGTTCAAATTTTGCGATTGTAAATATTTAAGAGCCTTGGAAAATAGTATCTTATAAGTAAGGGTAAAGAATGTGTGTGTGTGTGTGTGTGTGTGTGTGTGTGTGTTGTGTGTGTGGTGCGCATAAAACTAGTGATGTACCGAGTCAGCTACTCTTCTCTCTGGGAATTGGAACTCTTCCAAAATTTAGCCAATAGCAAATAAGTAAACTTTGCCCGTATTTTTTTTTTTTTTTTTTTGCTGCAGACATTTTTTTGTAATGTTTTGCTATTACTTTTCAATACATGACGAGTATAAGAATTTAATGTGCATATGACCGACGGATGCAATGGCGTGGTACAACTATCCCTTGACTAGTGCACATTGCAGTCCTACTTCACTCACTCAGTAATAGTATTTAATATATTATAATATACGTATATATTATATATATTATATAATATAGTATTATATCTATAATATATATATATATAATATATATTAATATATACTATATATATATATATATATATATGTATAGCTATTATAATATTATAATTATATATATATTATATTATATACTTATCTATATATTATATAATATATATACTGATATAAAATATAATAGTAATATATATATATTTTATAATATATATATATATATATATATATATAGTATATATATATATATATATATGTATATCATATGCAGTTTGACTTCCACATGTCTGGAATCCAAATCTGCCACACAACACGTTTTACAAATCATAATATAATGGGTTGAAAATGACTTTTTTTTTCCTATTGAAATTATTGATAACAAAATGAAAATCTGTAAAAATAGCAATTTTTGGCGTGAGATTTTGGTTTAAATGTAAAAGGAAAGTGTATATTGCATGCAGTTATATTGTAAATAATAACATAAGTGTTTGAAATGAAAATTCGATATTTTTATTTACAAGTAAGACCATAAATCCATCCTTCCGAAAATCATTTGTACAAAGAATTTGAACAAAAAAAAGATTTTTTTTTTTCAAAAAAACTTAGAGAGTATTATTATGTATTATATTTTGGACGTGTCATTTACTGTAATCAAAGTGAACATAATTGCAATTATTTATTATGTATTACATTTTGGACGTGTCATTTATTATAATCAAAATGAACATAATTGTAATTTTAAGTTATTTAACAGCAAGATCTAATTGAGACGAAGTTAAGAATTCATATAATTTTTTTAATCTACACAACATACAAGGTTGTGACTGGAAGTAGCAAGATAAGAATCATAAAAATTGTAAATATTTAATTGAAAAACATCTCATTGAATGATTTATATATATATTCAGGACAAGATATTTCCATTTATTGCTAATACCATTACATGTTCTTCAGCTTCTACGAGGTCTACTTTTCAACGACACAGAAACCGAATAGTCCATCCAATTCTCTAATATTGTTAGCGATCAAGGATCGTGCACTGATCTTTGAGAGAAAGTAAAAAAAAATAAATCTATTCTTAACAATGCAACAGAATTCTTTAATCTGCTAACCAAATCTTATTTCCAGTATATATTTAAAGAGTACCATGACTGCCTCTACTTCAGTTTTAATAAATTTAATATTTACATTCTATGTTATCCTTCTTTTGTTCAACCTTTAATAAAAGAAATTTGTGAGCCTGTACATGTCTGATTACTTATATATTGGTTTCTTAAAGGGGATCATCCAGATAACACCTAATAAAGACTACGCAACTGGTTTTCTTAACTGAAAATTTAAATCACAGGTCTCTTGCTATTTATCCACTTGTGTATATAATAAAGCTTAACCAATTGCTTCAACCAAAAACTGAAATGAATAATTAACTACCTAGAACTAGAGAATAATATATCTGCGGACTGTGAAGGACATTGCTAAGAAAACGATAAGGATGCTGCCATGAGGAGGCTCTACATTACATTTCAACAATCTTTGATTTAGTTTGATCTAACTGTACCTTTATTTTTATATTTCCCGAATTGAAATGATTAAGAAGGGCAAATTTTAATTAATATATATATATAATATCCCCGAATATTAGCGTATTATTTTCCCACGGAAAAGATATACATGTAAGAGTAGCCCATTGCTTTATCGACTATAAGACACTTCAAAATATGTAGACTGAAAGATAACAAAAAGATTCCCCTAATATATATATATATATTATATAATATGAATTATATATATATATATATATATATATAT
>JABUQX010119758.1:0-37500 GCA_015478945.1 Trachelipus rathkii | reverse complement strand
CATTACGATCGACTCCAAACGCGTATAACAAGGTTGAGCGCCGTACACCTGGCAGTACTCTGTGCAAAGTTGAATGTACAAAAGGTGAATGAATTTCCGTTTCACGATTATACCTCCTAATATCATCGATTCGTATTTCTCTACAAATTTAATCCACCTATCGTTGATTTCGGGATGAACGAAAGAATCTATGATCAAAGATCTTTTGAATTCGAAGACTCTTTCCTTCGAAAAATATATAAATCCAAAAACCTTCGCTTTGAAAACGTTGACGAGCTCCTCGAGATCTTCGGTTTCGCTTTCCCTGGATAGTACGCTAACTTCCGAGAAATCGATAACGACATCCCAAACGTGGAGTAGAGAATCGAAATTTTTCTCCAAAATTCTTTTCAAAGTTACCAACGCGGCCATGTGTTCCATTTTAACGTAGTTGAAAGCCCAGCACCAATATATGCAGAAAGTCATGAAGCAATTATATTCGTATTCGGTTTTCTTTTCCTCTTCGATAGCGGCGGTGGCGGTGGTGGGAGCGGTATTGATATTCTTATTATCCTCTCTGTTCTTCGAAAAATTTTTCCCCAAGAAAGAGTCTTCGACGATGAATTCTCTAATAGCTTTTTCGTCTTGGGTCCTGTTATTTTTAAATTTATCATACATATTCCGGAAAAAGGACTGTTTCGCGAAACCGCTTCGTTCTTTATCTTTTAAATTTTCGAAAACGCCTCGAAGACGAAGGTACTTAACGACTATTTTTCCCGAAAGAGTTAGAAACGAGAAAACGTCGGTTTTACAGGCCTTTTCGCACATGAAAAATATTTGTTCGTTCCAATTGATCTCACTAAATACTATAGGATAAAACTGCTTTTGTAATTTCGTATACAATTCGTCCATTTCCGCGATCAATTCCCTTCTTGCTTTTAGGGTCCGGGACTCTTCGTTCGAATTTTTTTCCGAGCCTTTCGATTCTTCATAGTTAGGAACGAGTCCGGCGCCAAACTTTTCATTCTTATCGACGATATTTAATACATTCGGCGCTTCCACCACTTTATCGGAAGAAATATTATCGAAACCGCCAATCTCGTCGAAACATTTATCCAGAGATTTATAATACCCGCTAACGTTGACGACCATTTGATTGAGATGTAACGGGGTGAGTAGCCCTTCTTCGAAAAGAATTGCACTCATTATTTGAAAGTATCGGTCTTCGAAGTCAAAACCCGCGTGTAGGCCGGTTCGGTTTGCGAAAATCGAGTTTCTCCAACCCCTCTGTGACCACGTTCTATGCGAATACCACCGTAAATCGTCCATCAATTTCGGAGCTAACCTCACGTTTAATTTTTCCGTTATTTCCTCCAACTTGCCGCGCGCTATATCCTTCCTCGGGTTAGAGATAGGCAAAGGGGTCTCCTCATGCCGGTCAAGATCTTCTTCTTCTTCGGCAGCGTTTTTCCTTTTTATGAAACCAAAATAGTGGGACACGTCGCAAAGCAAAAGCATATCGTTGTAACAAATATTATAATTCAGCCCCTTAATAAGATTCGCGAGCGATGCGTTATATTCTAAAGTTAACAATTTTTCACTTTCCCGATGCTGGTCGCAATTGAATAAATTCCGATACAGACCTTTTTCCGCGGCGGTTTGTTGGAAATATAAGGATTGATTAAACGGAACGCAAAAGTTTTCCTTAATGATGTGGACGGATTCAACGCCATCGCAAATTTTAAAGGATGGAAACATATTTGCGATTTGAGAAACGAATGTTCTCGAGCAAAAATTACTCAGGTGACAAGACGCGAGAGGATGATCGAGGTGACAGAATGGGATTCGTTCGTTTTCCATTTCTTTCTTATCGTTGACGTCCTCTATATTTCGATAAAGTTCTTTTTTCGACACCTCGAAGCACGATTTACAAATTTTTTTAACCGAAAATCTTCCGATTGCATTTTCATCGCAAAACCTTTTCAGATCAGCGCACCGCTCTAAAAATTTTTCATCTCTCAGTTTTCGATCTAGTGATAGAGCGGAGAAATCTCCCGTGAAAACATATCCCTTACTTTTCATTAAACGTAAAAATTGAACGGGGTTATTCGCGATGTTGTAGATGACGCAAAATCTGTTAGCCAGCACCAAATTCGTTAAGGATAATGACGCGACATCGGAATCGAATGATGGGTTGATTATTTTGCTATTAGATCTCAACTCATCCTGAAGCGCGCGCTTTTTTCTCTCCGATGGCCCCGCATTTTCTTCTTCTTCTTCTTGAGATAGCTCGTTTTCTTCATTATCGATATCATCCCGTCTTTCCCGATTTTTATTATTTCGCTTTGAGCTCTTCTTTTTTTTCTCACCCGATTTGCTTCTGCTGTTCCTTTCTCTTTCGATACTCTTTTGTAAATCAGACATTTTCTTTGCGAAAATCTCGTGGCCCCTTTCTTCACTAGCTCCCTCTCGGTACAAGCAAACGTTATTCTCCTTATTGGAAAAAACGAAACCGAAATAACAACAAATTAGCTCAAAGTCGATGAGAGGGTTTTGTAAAATAAATTCTTTTCCGAGCATACGCTTAATTTTGAAATACATTTCCAAATCCCAACGCGTATCCGATTTTTCGTTTTGCATCGCCTTCGTTTTCTCTAAGATGTTGATTTTTTTCTCCAGCTGGTGGTACGTTTCCTTCGTATATATACCGATATTGGTGTAAATAGAGTTGGGATAAAGAAGAAGAATATGGCTTCCAACTTCTTCTTCTTCTTCAGTCCTCTGAGCGTCGCTCGCGCTTATTCTTTTTACACCACCATCCGTGTTTTCGATAAGTTCTCCTCTCGATGAAAAATTATGCGTAATTCAATACATATAATAATTTCACCATACTGGTGTACGTTTCTACCAACTGTGAAGAATGATCAGACGTCAGTCTGATTTTAGACTTCGTCTTATCATCATGTATTTGAGTACAAGCTCAATAGAAGAAATATACGGCTAGACTGTTACTTGTTTCTTTCTGACCGGGTTTTGCGATGAGCATCAAGCTTGTATTAGAACGAACTTATTATCACAGATCTAGTATCGCGTTCCTCCGTCTGCCATCGGCTATCGCGTCGTGCCTGGCCATCGTTTTTGTCTAAGAAGTGTCACTACTTTTTCGAAGTTCGCCAATAAGGTTTGCAGGATCTCACAAATCACTGAAGCTTTTTGTCAACGAACGTGCTGTCTCTAATGTTCCTCATCGTTCTTTATAGAGCCAGGACGATACATCTACAACCACTCAGCCAAACTACCAAGTCTGCTTATTTTTTAGTAGTTGTGTCGTCGCCGGCTAAGTATATGCGACCGTTCCACCAAACAGACGTTCACAAGAGGTCTCTGGGTAGTCAATCAGATATTTAGTCTGGTTCGCACACTGATCCTAAGTGCGATTCGCCTTCTCAGAGAAGCGGCAGCTGGGTTCATATGACTTGGGATAACTTCTCACAGAAACTTGGTAAGCTGTCGGTATCTGTTCGACCACAAGCATTCGACTCATTCAGAGTCACTGGCAAATGTAGGTGAATATTGAAAATCAATCAGTGTTTTTTGCATGTTACGTTCAGTCCCTCTAGAGATCGACCTTCACGAGTTGCGGCTATAATCGTCGTAATTAATACCAGAATGATTTAGCTGCGTCGCCGTAGATATATAGCTAAGGCAATCTCCTGCAGTGAAGTACGCGTCTCTCACAATATTCACTAGTCATTATACGGCATCAGCGTACAGGTCCTCTCCAATCGATATACGTTTTACCAAGTCAGACTTCAGCGTTATCAGCGTCAGCGTTAAGTAGTCAGGGTACTACTCAAGCTATGTCCCTGTAATTATCTTTATTCGGATCTAAAACTCCTCGCGGGCGTTTTTTGATTTAACTATTATTATGCCGCTTACTTATGCCTCTTGTGAGTGTATTTTAAATCCGATATTTAATATTTATCTGAGTTGAATCATGACAAGTATACTTGTGGGTAAACACCACCTACAGCTCACACCGCCTCACCGCTTGTAGCCCTACTATCTCGAAGGAGCGGTGGTACACGCCTCAGGAAGTCAACAGTAAACATGTTCCCGTTAGTTAGTTTATTCACCTACTGCCACGTTTATCGTATTGAAAACCCTTCGATGAGCATCGCAGTATGCGCTACGCGCGTAAAGAAATATGATGGTAGCCTGACGATTTGAATTCACTTCATGTGCAAAGCCTGATATAACAAGAGATGTGCGAAGAGATAAAAGAGAAGATAGTTTAACCTCTAGCATCGATAGTCAGACCTTGTAGTATCAGAGGACAAAGAAGGACGGGGTTTTAGACCTCGCAAGATTGTGTTTCGTTAAAAAGTAGTAACCGAAATATTGAGGTCTGACGCGCGAATCATGGCGTCACTTTTCACATAGAATTTCCTGCTGATTTATACTACCTACATTCAGACTAACAAAATACTTACACGTGGGGCAGAAGTATTCATCGACGGGTCTCAAGAAACCCCTAGTCTACTAGGGTAAGATACCAATGAGTAGGTATTGCTGTTATTTCCGCGGGTATGATAGAGCTCTACCTAACTCTTTATGCGTCTATTCCGTGCCTCGCTGCTGGTACTTGTTGAAAAAAGAGCTTACCATATAATGACAAGATTGAGACGAATATAGACGAAAAAACCAAACAATTTCTTCCGTCAAGCGCGGTTCAAAAACAGCAGTGAGAAATCACAGGAACTCAGAGTACAATTTACACGTAACAGATTGATTCATTTATCTTATGGTGCCTGCTATATAGATCCCCAATAAGTAATCACCGAAGAGAATATATCAGAAAACCAGGGTCAGACCCTCCTTTCCCATAATCTATGCGAGACATTTGATGAGTTGGGAGCAGTGATCTTCTCATCATCTATCGACAGAAATGTATCAGACCACTTTTTCCTCTATAGCATAAGGAGACAATTGCGAGCGCATACTCTGTGAAGAACCAAGCGCACACACAAAAAAAAGGATCTCTCGCATCATAAATCAAACATGATACTTCCGCGAGTTCTCTATTATCATGAGGCTTCGGACTGCGCGTAGAAACACAACCATTTGCTGGATGTCTGACTGATTCCCACACCAAGACATTCTAATTTCTTGAGGGTGCCATATCGATTTTTCAGAGCGACTCTTAAGTTGTATGCGGGTTATGAGTTTGTCATACATGTGTGAACGCGAAGTAAACGCTCCGGTCTCTCAGTAATGCCCCAAAGAGATGGAGAACATCCACGTTGCGTTAATGATAGGATGAGCTGCCAATATATAAGCAGGATTTAAATGGAATTTGAAAGGTTATTTTGAGCAATGTTTAGTCTTTTAAAGAATTGGTAATGTTCACTCAAAGACAGCTCAGAGCGTACCCCCTACCCTAGGATAAGCTTTGCCTCGAGTCTCTTTCCCAAGAGCTGATTCTGTTATTGGCCTATGTATATCTCGGAGAAATATAAGCAATGTATAGTCGGATTTACGTCTCATGGTATGACACTACGTATAAACTTTTCAAGTTCCAGATTTATTAGCCTAACTTTTTACGCGTACAAATGCAATAATAGCCATGAAAAATAACTATAAGCGTCACTCGATTCTGATACTCATGCGTATCTGGATACTTTGTTATAAAGAGCGCTAAGAGCAAGAAACATAGATTTAGACTTAGCCAGTCAGGGAAATGAAGGCTAGTGTACCAAAATTTATAGGTAGCCGAAAGTAATATAAATTATTTGTATCTTCAATCAATGTAGCGATATTTTTAATATTTGACTTCATCCATTCATACGTAATCCACAGCATCCTTTAAAACTCAAATGTTTTAATATGCTTTAGTCGGAGCAGACAGTTCAGATAAAATATTATGCGTTCAACACTAAAAGTAGTACAAAGTCAAATCTGTTCTCTTATTTATAAATCTTCCTTTTAGGCGAGTAATTGATTTTTTTTTATTCTTATGTCGTTGACGTATCTTCTCTTCAGTATCATTTAACCTTCTCTTTATTTTATGAAATATTTTATTTAGTAGGTTAATCGTGGATATAGATGGTGTTGTTTCGCTCGGCCGGTGTCGATGTTGACGCTCTCTTTATTATAAATCGCGAAACGATGAATGTTTAATTCTGATTTTTTCTGAGAAATAATTATTAAATATAGACTTGATTATAACTCAGCTACGCGGGAAAAAATGAACTCGGTACTGAACCCTATGTCCCAGATAAACGCTATTATAAACGATATACTACTGAGTATCTGATTATACTAGTAAACGACCTTCCTCGTTATATTACTTTTCAGTGAAAGGCGCTGAGTTAATTATCTACACGAATTCGCCTAGCTAATTATTGTATAGAAGCACGCGGAAATTCGCTAAAATGAATCTAGTTTTACTCCAAATGCTATAAGTCTGTATATTTACGACCATGACGTCGTTTACGTCGTTCAATGCTGATTATTAACAGTATCTTTATCGATCCAACTCGTTGAGCTTCAGTGTTTGAATGCCTGTACAGATAAAAGCGTAGTATAGCTATCATGTTAGATTAATCCCGTTTAGTTCTTTTGGAGAACGCACCTTCATATTATGATTTAGTTACAGCGAGTCATGAGTTATCTAAAAACATTTAAGCTACAGTAAACGGCCAAATAACCAACTATTTCTGCGGAGAGAGCGCGTAAGATGAAGCTTGCGATTATAGTTGATTTCAGTTTGTGTCACGAGTGAGGACATTGCCAGACAGATTCCGAGCTCGTTTCACCAGAGAGAGGACAGACTTGATTATATAATAAGAAGATCACGTATGATACAAGATAAATGAAAAAAAATTATCTGTATATTTCTATAAGGAAAATACACGCCCTATGAGAGCACGTCATTTATGTATCTTCGAGTATACTGTACTATAAGGTCAATCATTTTACTAGTCTCGAACAATAGCCGGACTATGAACCGGGCCAATTTTGGGACTCACCCGTAAGAATGCATCAATTCATTAAGAAGACAAAATATCACAGTATCAACTAGGCACACACGAATAAAAACGACAGTACGTAATTTAATATAATCTCCTCGTGGTACACTATTTTTTACCACAGTAGTTATAATTGAATATGTGATATAAGTATATGCGCTATTTGAGCAGACACTACATCTCGTTTATAATGTCGTATTCTCGTTTTTAACAGTGAGAATAAAAAAAACATAGACGTTCTCTATAAGTATTGAATTTGTTTCTGTTTTGATTTTTATAATCCGTAGAAAAAAAGTCTATTATCTATAGCGAGCCTATACTCTCTGTCAACTCTCGACTAGGTTCGAGAGCAGTCTGGATCTTCGACGTCATATTTATCCAGTGGACCTGAGTGTTCCGATTATGTGCAGTAATTAACTTACACACCCCTCCGCCCAGTGAAGTGAGCTAACCAGATAACCCCCTAGTACTACTATATGTTGTTTTTGAGTGTTTTACTGCGCGACGGACTGTATTCTTCTCGACCCCTCACCTGTACAGCAGTCTTTAATCTCCCTATGCATGATCTCCCAATCACCACCTCCCCTTATATTGTTATCCCCCGTCAACTTCATTGCTTATACAACTCGCTGAGTTTCTGTGTCTGATAAGACTGAGTGCGAGTTGAATAAAAAGCTAAAATAATTTATACAAAAAAGTCCTATTAATTCGCATTTAAACTGTGTGGAGGTATTATTTCCTTTCTACATTTTATAATTAGTAGATGTCTTGTATCTATGATATCGAGTTAATCTGTCACCTTGTTGCAAATTTAGTATCACTGTTTCTAAACGAACATAAGGTCTCTTCACCAGATAAATAATGTTTATATCAATTTTTTATATTTGTTGCTCTCAACACTTATTCACTATGAAAAAAATAATTTAACTATATAAACAGGGCTACCGTCATCGTAATTAATGAATATACTGCATAATCTCTGTCTCCTCAATATGGATTTCTGAGTGATAATTACACTCGACTACGTATTTTTCTGTATCTATTATTTTCTCTGTCTATGTGCCTCACTGATTGTACACGTTCTCTCTTTCTTGCATTTCTGAGGGAAGGATATAGAAAGAGAATTGAAACAGAGAGATATACATGTGCAGCAATGTATTTTCCGTTTTACGTGGTGCAGATAACGTGCATTACTGTTTTATATATAGAGAAATTAACATATGACGGGATAATAATCCAGAGAATGACTTAGCCAAAGTATCTTTTTAACCTGCTTATATCTTTTAACGATAAATTCCTATCTTATAGAAAAAGTTAGTCCGGTATGAATAAATAACATCTGCGTATGTAGTTATATTAAGGTGATACGTCTCATGAGATACAAATAATTCTCACTATATTGAAGTTTCAGATTCTTAGCAATTTAAGTATATATATTTATAAAGTCCTTATGATGACTGGAACTGTTGGAATTGCCAGTCTAGTTTAGCCTGACTATTTTGATCGACTCTAAGCCCTATTGGAAAGATTTCACCCTATATGTATGTTTCCAAACCGAGTCGTCATATTATGTTTTGCAAATGTTTGTATTCTATATCTACCGGAATTCTCTAAACACTCTCCTACGCTTTCAGCGCTGTATCTAGAAAAAAGTGCCAGAAATAGCTTCTCTAGTGAGATTGTTCAGACATTCTCCCCGTTAATCGAGGGAAGAGCAGCCACTGGAGCTTATTACGCATTTAAATAATCATTCAGTCCATAATCTAGCTCTTTTAGGTGGCGAGAATTCTTCAGCGGCATCTTCCAAAGATAAGTGGGGGATTTCGCGATCAGAAATATCTCGCGCGATGATTTCCTGAATAGTCGTTTTAAATTCGCTCGAAGCCTTCACGAAATACACTTTACTTTCCATATTTATAGTTTTGGATAAAACGCGCAGTTTTAAAAATGCCATCAACGCCATGTCGCCTATGTTACAAAATTTATACTCGCCATTGTCGGTTTTCTTCACAAACGATAACAAATTAAACGGCGAATGTTGAGCGTATATTCTGAAAAAAGACATCCCAGTAGTATCAAACGACGTTTTACTCGCTCGTTCCATTTTAGGAAATATTAGTTCCTGTCCATTTTCTTGCAATAATTTATTTTTAAACTGATCTATGGATACTTTTGCTTCTTCAAATATTAATTTCAGGTTTTGATAATTTTCTGAAATCGAAAATCCCGAGGCGAAGCTGAAAACCACCGAACCCAAAATTCCGGTTCCTCCACGTTGTCGGGAGCTTTTGTAACGTAGAGCGCCCTAAAAGAACAAGCCAAAACCTAAAGAGGAGAGAATAACTGTGAATAAATACGAGTATTGCGACCAGAAGCAGACACTAATAATCCACAGATCATATTAAGCACTATGTTGGTAACCACTACTGCTCTCGGTATTATTGTATGACTTTAATGCAATTGAGTAATTAGTAGCGTTCGTCGATGAGGATAACTGTTTAGTAGATCTGCGATGTACAACCTTATCACATTTCTGATAGATTTAAACTTTTAAAACCATAGCTGAAAATTTGTCCGTCAAATAGTCCAGCACACAATTATTTATGACATACTTAGGAAATCTGTAAAATAATTTCGATTGAGTTTAAGAATCGCCAATCCCACTATAAATGTCAGATCGATGAAATTGCTGCTAACATCGAAAAATGTTATTTAAGAGAATTGTTGTACAAGGGAGTCCCAGTAAGCGTTAGGAAGCTGTGCGTTAGGAAATGCGCATAATAAAAAATATTGAATCGTCGTTCGAGGAAGTGCTGGCCATTACACCACACACCAACCACACACACACACACACACACACACACACACAGAAACACACATGCTCAGTTTTAAACGAAGGCACCCTCATAAAGGCCCCATTTAAAAATAAAATATCTCATTATAAGATAAATATTTAATCCATTTCCAATTAAAATATAGATATATAATAAATATTATATTATATTATATTACCAAAACTAAAAAGAAAGAATTTCATGATATACACGACTAGCTATTTCACCGAATTACAAACTACTCATTGTATACAAGTTTGAGGAGCGTATATAATCTTAAAGCCGATTAGCTTTACTTTTATAACTAACATTTAGTAAAAATCGATTTGAATAAGTTATCACAAAAAGCTTTGTTTATATAGCAATTATTTGCTACTAAAATTAATTATAGCGTTTAGTATATGCGATATTATTGATAAACTGTACTAATTGTTATATCACTCTTTTTAATCACTGATCTATGAGCTGAAATTTAGGATATAAACATATATAAGTATAACCTACGTCTTATCATTACAGCAGTCCAAACGTAAGCGATTCATGGAGAAAGGGCCTTTAACTAAGTTATGATCAGTAACATACGTTTCACTCGGTTTGATACTGTGTATAATACGATAGTCCAAAGGAAAAATAATTATAATAATAGTTTTGATTACGTAATAAGCTAAATTCAGTGAGGAGTAAATTATATATATAAGAAGAGTTGGATAAAATATATTTTGCATTAATAACTTACGGTTGAAATACAAATACAAAACGGTACTATTCAGTTTATAATAAGAATACAAAACGGCGTTATAAAGAAACAAATCGCCGTAATTATCTCTTGTATTTAACTGGAAATAACCTTTCCTCACCCGTTGGCCGCGACTTCTTTTTTGGCTCCTCCCGCAATTTGAAGCATTAACCATTTCTCCAGTCATAATCCAAATTAAATTCGACAAATCAGTGTCCTCGTCATCAAGTTTCCCTGAACGAAAAGTAGTCGAAATTTCCTCAACGCAACTTTGTAAAATTTGACTCCAAGTGATCGGAATTTTATTCAGCCGAATACTCTTTTGTTTTTCTTCCACACTCAATTTTTTGTAATCCTCATCCGTAAAGAATTTAAAATTAAATTCTGCGACGCCCTTAGATTCGAAAGACGACGGAATTATTAAATATAGGGATGAATCTTTATTTTCTTCCTGATCGTAAATTTCGTTAGAAAAAGACGACTTAAATATGTCAGCATTCCAATAAGATTTATCGAGGTCGCTTTTTTCTCTTTTAAAATAGCCTCTTTCTTTGATATTGTTGAAATACACTTCATCGTTCTCAGAAAACGGAAAATAATCTCGCTCCTTTTTGTTCTTTCGCAAATGACGTAATGAGCTTTCTACGGCTAAATTTAAAATTTGAATTTTGTGAGCGGCGATAAATTTTTCTGTGTTTTCATTGTGTCTGTAAAAAAGAGGACATAATCTTTTCACCCTTTCTCGACGTTCGGCTTTAGAAAGACACAAGTCGAATTGTAAATTCTTCGAGCCCTCAGTGGCAAATTCATCACTTAAAAAAATTGTCTCGTGCCCTCAGTGACAAATTTATCACAAAAAGAAATTGTCTAATGCCCTCAATGACAAAAGTCATCACATAATTGCAGTATTTCATTTTCAAAGCGAAGGATCGTTATTATAGCCGCGGTCTCAGAATATACACTCGCGCGTCTCAACGAAAGTTTGGAATATTTTGTGTTATCCAAAATCCTCTTTTTTATCCAGCGCCCATCGTTTTTTTGAGCAGCGCAGTTGAGTATATATTAGATTCTAAATTATAGAGCAACGTTTTCTCAGCATCGTCTGCTTGCTGTCTGTTTGAATGCCTACATACCATCAAAGTTCGGATTGAATAAAAATGTTCCGACGAGAAATTACGAATTACCGAGATATATAGAGCGATTTTATATATTATATGATCCCCATATTTGAATTACATGGTTTCATAATTTAACGTTCTACAAATTATATAGCTTACATTTCTTATTATTTTAACGTTTGTAGATTCAGTAAAAGCTTATGTTCAAATATTCCAATCGAAAGAGACTTCAGGAAAGAGTTATTTTCAGTAATATAGTTTATCATATAAATTCAAGTTTTCAAAGATTAGTTTACTGAAAGAAAGATAAGTTCGATGCTCTAACTCTTTAACAATGTCGAATCAGAATGTCGCTGTTTTTTTTTTGAGAGTTGACAGCGAAATTCTCATGTCGTACTCGGACGTCTGTTATAGCGTTCAAGCGCGAGAATCTTATCTAGTCAAAAAATATTTTCAGCGCGAATGGCTTCCGCTCTGTCATGCGGAGATAAGAATTAAAGCATTCTTGTTAAGTGATAGGCTGAAGTAGCGTTTTAAAGCGTGCACCGCATATTAAAGAAAGGTTGTGAAAAGCTTCTAAAAATTTTCGATTTAAAGTTGTAAAAAGATTTGTTGAAGATGTAATAGAGTAAAGCGGGGTTTCGTCCTTAAAATGAAATTTGTATATTATAATATAGCCCGGCATACCATACTAATAATTGTACAAGACGAAATTCAGCCAAGTGGCGCACCCCCAGTTGAACTCGCGGGGGGTGTGCCTTCTCGGCCGAGGGCAGTTCAAAGAAGAAGAGGCAGTTTTATTTCGGAAGCCGGGCTGACCGGCGAACGTCTTTTTAATAACTCTCCTCTGAAAGAAAAGCGCTCTCCAGCCTTGCGTGGATCACTCTGTCCCCGCGGTCGAGTGAGGTGCTGAGGGCCAACGCACATGGAGAAATAGAAGCCGAAATATTGATTTACGCTGTTGCGTGAAAGAGACTCTTGCGAACGCAAGTATTCGTATTATAAGGTTGTTTATTGTTATTTTTAAATGTTATTGTTAAAATTAATGGAGCTGCTAGCAGAATATAGGAAAAACTAAAATTCTGAGTAATAAAATATTTGTTGGTAGTGTAGGAATGGCACATGACTAAGAACACGCGTGTCCTAAAGTAAAATCTGGCCGGGTCGGAGCCCCCCCAAAATTTGTTTATTAATTATTTGTTTCCACGTAAAAAAAACAGTTTACCAAATATTTATTTATTTTTTCCTACCTGTATATTATTGGTTTATATAAGTAGCATGTTTACAATGTATAGTCTCAGCGTACGATAAATTACTACGCTCAGCCGCTGAGGCTCATCTTATAATATTTTATAAAATAATGAATAAATTTTAAATTGCACTATAGGTGTTATAAAATAGTAAATTTAGATGATATATAATAGATGTTGGAGGTTTAAATATTTAAGCTCACAATAATAAAATAAAATTTAAAGATATTAATCAGTCTAGTCTACCTTCTATCAACGATATCGAGATAGACCCAACGCCTTCGTTATGAATAATGCGATACATGATACGAAGTCGAATTCAGAAGAAGAATAAGAATCATTTATTGTTTATTAATGATATATAAACATTTAGACAAATGGTGCTTGGAGGAATATCTTGATTGTTTAGGTATGAGGAGCTTAACCTCTGTCCTTCTAGAATAGAAATGCATCTGTATGGCTTGGGTATTATCAAAATATGATATGAATGTACCTAAGAGATATAATAAGAGAGTGAAGACATCAGTCAAACAGGTCAGTGTATAAGGTATATTATAATCACTCGCGTAAATAATAATCATACATGCAAACGGTAAGTAGTTATATGTTCTTAATTAATATAATTTTATGTTAAATAAATTTAGTTATATAGAAAAAGTCGTTCTAACTTTATCAAAGAACATAAAATTAGTAAATAAGCTCTCTATTTATTTCTTATAACGTCTAGATATAATTCGAAAATTATTATTAAGCTCAAATTTTGTAATAAGATCAAATTTATATATATATATTAATAAATTTTATTTATTTATAAATAATTCGCTATTTTTATATTAATATTTTAAGAACGATAATAAAAATAAAATTGATAAAATATATTTACCTCAACGAGTCTAAAGTTCTATTCTCATCAACAGAAGTATTCGCCCATCGCCCCTTTAATATTGAATAAGCGCGATTAGACTATAAGCAAGTGGGCGAATTTCCACTCAAGAAAGAGGAGTCAAGTTATGAAGTTTATTTGAGAATAGCTCAGGTTATTGTAGTTGAGCGGACGTGTTTTAATAACTCTCTCTCAATATAAAGTAGCGTTTACAGTATCAGTGACCCTAAGTGAGAGGATGTACTGATAACGAAGGTAGAGAAGGAGTGAGTGAGATATAAAAATAAGAGACAAGCGATTGCATGATCGTATAGCATTCTATTTTAATGAAATCTTAGCGTCGCTGGGTTTAATATAAGATTTATTTTTTAAAGTTTCTCTTAGGTTTATTTTAGATTTAAATAATAATTATTAATAAATTATGCTATAATTTAATATAAACTTAATTATCTCAATATTTTATATTCCGCTGTTAAAAGTAAATTTAATAAATAATTATAATAAATTTCACTTTTAAAGATACAGTGATATGAGACAATTATCAAACTGAATATAAAATATGATAAGAATTAATTCGTTCGAGTCAATATCTTTCAATTCAATGAGTTAACCCATCGACCCCTCATGAAAGCTGCTAGTAATTATCGTAAAGTCAAATCGCGAGTAGGCAGTTAAGCCGAGGAAGAAAATGGAGTATCCAGTTTATTTAGAAAAGCTTGCTAGCGCTGGACCAAGCGTGATTTGATATAAAGTAATATTACATCTCTACAAAGATCGAAATGCGTTTTCTCGTTTTCCGGCACAAACAGTGCGAGTGTAATATGATTTCTTGACATTCAACGAAGGGAGAGTCGCTCATTATAGTTAGAGAAAAAAAAGGCATGAATTACAGTTATAAGCATAAGCATTTCTATTAAATTAGAAATCTTTAATAATCTGAGTATCTCGGGTAAGTTTATTTTATTATTTTAAAAGTTATTTTTAATACTTGAAATTTTATTAAATCTTTAAATAAAAATAATTTTAAGTAAAATCTATAATTATATTATAATAATCATTTTATCTTATCACGAGAGAATATTTATTTTATTTAGCACTATAGACCTTATCGGACTCTTATAGAGTACTTTATAACTTTCGACTTATTTAATCATTCCCTTACCTAAATAGCGTTATAACTACATCGGGATCTGATAGAGCCACGATATTATTTATTTATACCTATAAAAGGGTGTCTGCATATTATGACTAGATAGCAATAACGCTTACGGCGTATGTTTAGGGTTCCTTACTATTCGAAACTAGGTCAACATATACTATAATAATATAGTGTCTTGGATAAAATGGCACAAATGAGGAATATATATATATAATAATACTGAATCGCTTTCAAATGCCATTTTTACTATAATATGACTTAGAACTATATCATGATCAAACACAGGTGTATCTACCCGGAAAACCGGATAACACCTTTATAATAAGAAAACTGATAATAAGGTTGCGGAAGACCGCAATGCTCTGTAGAGATGTAAGAAATCCGAGTGTAAAATAATAAAAATTTCATATCAATTATTGACACAAAATTTGGTAATCTCTTAAATTTGTTACATTTTCTTTGAGATGTTTTTATTTATTTCTAGAAAATTTCAATCTTGTCAATTTATCTAAGCTTTACTTATTATAACATGTTTACGAATTACTCATTTCAAAGCCTATCCACTAGTTTGCGAACAAAGAAATCATTGTATATCAGTGGTGAGTTTTGAAAAGCGATGTTTTGATAACTAATCAGCATAAAAAAAGTCATGCTGCGTTTATGCTGTCTTCTGTAGACAAGTGATGTTATTACGAGATATTTTATAGTGTGTTTCCTTCCGTATTATCACGTACTACGCACTTTTCGTATCAGAGTATAGTCTAGCATAAATGAGTACAAACATTATTGAGAATTCAAGATACGACTAATAATTAAAGAAATCAAGCGTTGAAGAGGTACACTACTAAATTTACGTCTTTAGTTGAACACGCTTATATCCAGTAATATGCACATTTTTTCTAATGACTCGCTTACTTATTATCGTCAGAACCCTGATGTATGCAGTACACTATTACATATTTTATATAGAGTTTGAACAGCTACTCGATCGTGATATATAAAAGGGAACTGAGCGGTTAATATCTAATGTGGTGGATTTCATTTAAGAAATAACAGACAATGACTGTTGTGACAAAAATAATTTGTTACTATTAAAAAAATTATTTTATAGTGAATTATAATATTTTTATATTTTTAATATTTTAATCTATCTTTATAACAGAGGCTCTATGACTTACTTATATTTATTAATACTAGTTAGACACTCTTATCTATTTATTCGATATATTAGTTAGCTCTCCCATTTTATTCGAATAATAACTGTCATATCTATTATACCGTTGGATTGAGTCTTGATATATATATTTAATTACTATTATTAAATATAAGGTGTATTATGTCGCTTAATCCTTATCGATTATTAGTAATTTTTATATTGAGTTCGTATATTTTGGGTTACCCTTATTTGATAACGTCAACGTATGATAAATTATTAGTGTTATCTGACTCATAAGGCGTAATTATGACAAAAGGAAAGTAGGCGGGATAACAGCATCCGCATGATCGCCGACTTATTGATATCGTCCCCAATGCAAATTACCATTTAATTAAGCTTAGAACTATCGTCAATAAACGAATTAATGACGTTACATTATAATTAAGTGAACGCCGTAGGATAGACTGAATATGATAAAGTCGAAGGTCTTAGAGTGCAAGATATCTCGAGAAAAATTAATTTGTCGACATATAATAGAAAAAATGATTTGTAGTTGAATTTTATTCTTTGGGAGAAATTTATTTTTATAAGCAACTATGTAGAGATACCGTATATACTTGATAATATTAGTATACTTTAGAACCTATCTGACTATTATATCAGATATCTACCTTGCCTAAAACGTCACTAATATACGTGAGTTGAGAAAGCATAGTATTAATAACTCTTAGAATAAAGGTTCCTGCTATCAGTGAGAGAGCAGGAAGAATTGATTGTGCCGATCAAATCGGCTGCTATAGTAGGGGTCGAGTTGTTTCTACTATGTCCGTCTGCACACGAGAGAGCAGTCAAGGTCTTGTGGAGTGAATATAGAATAATCTCGGTCCTGAACGGAATCGCGAAAGCGGCGCTGAAACGCTTTCAAATTGCCTTTTTTTAAGCTCGACATCGTCAAACCCGATTATGGCGTCATATAGTGACCGCCCGCGTTTAGGGAAACTGATATAAGTCGGAGGTCTAAGTGCAAATTCCGAAAAAATAATTTTAAGGTAAAAAAATTTTGTGAATAATTTTCTGTTGAGATTTTTTATTTTTTAGAATATAGAACCCGTCGACTTATACTTAGACCTTCACATAATCAGTTCCCCTTCGAAACGTCACTTAGTAGTGCGGGACATATGAAACCCATAAATGAGCAGTTAATAATGTTACCCATCATATGGAAAAAAATTTACGTTGCGACAGAGTGCGGTGTCTCTCCAACCAGGGCTTCAGTAGGCGTTCGGGCTCTACTATTAGGTTTTTCCTCCACCTTGCGAAACGGCCACATAATATAATAACACACAGTGTATTTTGCGACCAGGGCGCTCTGTCAAAGTGCAAAGATATCGAAAAAAAAAGCTGAAATAACTGAACGCCGTTCTATAATTTCACGATATTTTATTAAAGATACACCTATCGAAGTGGAGACTCATCGGTCTCAAGTTAGGAAAAGTGCCGATATGTAATAAAGATTCTAGACGTATCATATAGTGAATGGACTCCGTATTTGAGTAAACCTTGCTGTTAAGTCGGGAGAGGTCCATATAAGGTTGCCAGAAAAATTACCGTATTATAATTAATACGATACCACGTATAAAAAAATATATTGAATGTATTATCTATTGGGGAGACTATTTTACTACCTTTTTTGGGTCTCCTTTTCATAGACACATATCGAACATAGTTTTAAGCCACTAACTAAATTAATCCACTATGGGTTGAATTATAGCTGAGTTCTGATCATAGGACCATGCGCAACCATACACATATAACGGTGTCCGATTATAAGCCATGTTAATTAGAATCGGGTAGCTGAGATTGTTCACACGGTGATTTGAAATTATACAGCAAGGAAAAAAGCTAATAAGATGCTATGCGCTAAAATAAAATATGATCGCAATTTCTGCTTACAAGAGGCACACACTCACTATCATGTAAGATAGGAGTCGTATCATTTGGGAGGTTTCACTTCGAACAGTCCACTATGTGTATTAGTGAACCATAATAAAAGTCGTCGCCTTAGACAGGGCGAACTTGTGCACCAATTTCTGAACAAGAGCGGAGGGGCCGGTCGCCAGCTCTCGCAAAAGCGCATTAGTTCGAGGGGGAAGATCGCAGCATTTTCTTTAAGCTAAGAATTACTATCGCAACTCAGAAGTCGTGATGACGATCAAATTAGTGATAAGCACGCTATCAGGATACTGGTATTTAATGAGTACGATAGTATCTTAAGAGTTGAGCCGAAATTCCGAGAATAAAATAAATACGAACTAAAAAATATTTTATTTAGTGAATCAAATTATTTTCTGGAGATTTTTTATTTTTATGATTTTTTATAAACTTAGAACTTTATATATATTAATCTCTTGGCACTAAACTCTGGAACTTTTACTTTAAATTTTTATTTCGTTACCTCCATTCGCTACCCTCAATTGAAAGCGCCACGTATATATATATTGACACTTAAGCACAGAGGCTGAAATTCGTGATAAAAGAACTAAAGGAGTTCAGTAAGTTTTATTTTGGAACGTGTGCCTGATAGCGGAAAATGAGTGTTATTTATAATTCATTCCATCTCTCACATAGAAGTAAGTGACTAGCTTCCGGTCATGAGCACACAGATAGATGTACTGAACTAAAAGTCAGATAATGTTGAAAGCCAAAACGACATTGGAGTGAAAGAAAAAAACACTAGCAAGCAAAATGAATAAAGCTATCTTGGCATTCTGGTAATATTTGTAAGGAAATTATGCTTTTGACGATTCTTATTTTCGTAGAAGAATTTTTTATTTAAAAATATGTTTTTCTTCTTTAGAAATATATTTAAATTTATATAAAAATCTATATATGAAATATTTAAGCACATAAAATATTAAACAATATTTTTAGCTGGAAACAAACAATAGAATTGAAAAGGGCAGAGCCATCGCACAACCTCATTATCAAAAATGATAATAAAATACACGTCGAAAAAAGTATAATATATTATGTTATAAAAAAAATTAATAATTTACACCATGACAATCAAGCGAAATTTATTTTCAAACTACAAAGATGTGTATATGAATATGAATATAAAAAAATCGACTTGAATCTCGTACAAAAAAAAACTCTGAAAAATTATCATTTTGACGTTTCTATATCCTACCTCATTCTACCACTAGTTTTTCCCAGCTCCGCGTTCTGATGAATAAAACCGACCCCTCTACGACTCGTCGCAGGCAGAACGTGAATTCCATTAGAAGTCTTTGCAAGAGGCTACGGTTTATTCTGGAAGCAGTGCTACGCGAAGGTGTTTATAATTCTCTCTGAGAGTACAAGACCAAGAGTTCGGGCGGTACCCCAGTACTTAGGAGTGTGTTGGTAACGATAGAGGGGAGAAGCCGTGCGCGGTGAGTGGGGTAATATAAATGCATTACGAATTCGAGTTACCTTTTTCCGTGGCGTTCTATTTTTGGAAATCTTCGCCCTGGGTAAGATTTTTTAAAGTTTCTCTTTAGATTTTAGATTGAAAAATTGACTTTGATCAGAGCAAAATGGCTTTATAGCAAAAGTAGATATCCAGTTCTTTTCGGATTAATCACGACTGTTCTTGAGCGAAAAGTGTTTTATGGTATCTTAGGAAGAAAGTCGAGTTCGTATAACAAAGGGTCCATGAGAGGAGCTGGACGAAAGGTTGAGAAGGCGTCTCTCAATTTACGTCGTGGCCTACTTTTTGATATGCGTAGCACGCTACTCTCGACTTCCGACTAAACGGTGCTAGATCCGTGTCCCTTCCAAATTTTGTACCCAGATCGGTTACAGCGGTCGTGGAATACATAGATCCTCGTAGGTAGCGGCGATTCTACGTAGCCTGAACCTAAAAGGATAAAGTATAATAACAATAATAATAAAATTTTGTATACGAGGTCATTGTTTTTCTATTTACCATACAATCAGATTAGTTATGTATATAGTTGTAAGACACAGAACTAAGTGCAAAGGCAAGAGGGCAGAGACATATTTTCCAAAATTCGAATGCTTATTGCAATTCAGATTTTATAAAGTGAATGGTTTATTTAACAAGAGTATTATCATTTTAAAGAATATTCGCTGATTATGATATACAGGCAAGGCAAGACAAAAAGAAGTTGTAGAAATTTCTCAATGCAGAATCACGAAATGCGTAGTCGATCTTCTTACTTTGGTAGTGTCACCCTTTCGGCCGCGTTGAAAACGCGACGACTAATGTGGAGGATCGGATTATCTGAAGTAGAAGAGTCAGTTTATCTTTTGGCGAGATGGTGCTGCTAGTAGACGTGATTTCTTTTTTATAATTCTTTTCAAGAAAGGCGCTTCAGCGGGCATATGGGATTTTGTATGTATGGCGGCGACGTAGTGGATTAGAATCGCAACTATTTCGTTATGGTGAGGTTTATTTTATTTAAATTTTTACGTGAGATTTGTTTAAATATTCGTGAGATTTTATATCAGCTTCTACTCTCCAGATTTTTGGTACCACTGAAAATATTTAATTATGTCTTTTCTATGAGTTATATACCACTTTTCCTATCTTTAGAACGAATATTTATGTGGTGTTCGTCGAACTATTCCACGCTCCTGATACGCACTTTATTGCCGCGACACGGTTTGGTTTAAATAATTGTCTCGTTCTCGACTGAGCAAGGCCGCGCTCGTTGCACAGATCATTCTCACAGCCGGTTTATGTCTTGATAAGAATGACATACAACTGCATACATTTATATACTCGCAGAAGTAATTATATAAATTTTATAGTATATTTTTTTAAGATCGTGATTGCAAATTGGCGGCAAAAAAAAAATTGAAACTTATCAAGCGCGAGGGTCTACTTCTCTGTCTATCACGGAGTTCGACATTTACATTCCCATACGTGGAACATGTGATGCGGAATATTACGGACGGACAGAGCATAAGGCTCCGAAGAAGAAGATTCAGTTTTATTTTGGAAGCCAGGTGTTTGCTACTGGCCCTTGACTGTATGCAACTGTGAATACAGTCAACAGACTTAAGGCGCTTCAGCCGTTGAATAGGTCATGTTTGGGCACGAATCGGAGAAAGGCCGCGGGGTGAAAGGTATTTACCTAATATCAATACTAGCAAAAATGTACTCTTACAGTGTGACATTTCTGCATCATTCCAGTTTATTCAAGAGAGTGCTAAACTCTTCGTTCCTATAGGCGCGACTGCGTGATGCAACTTTTTTTGTCAAACCAATGTTTCTCGTTCATGAGGTTTCAAGATATATGTGAAAATTTATTTAATGTATGATTTAAGAGGCTATAATAGATTTTATTATATATTACACAAAGGACCTTTTATCTCGACGAAAAAAATATCGGTGTACTTGACTATTGTCACCGTTCTAGACTGTATTTTATATTCTTTTCCGAGAGAGTGAGTGTACCACAGACTCACCGTTACTATCTGACCGCATATTTTTCCCTTTAGTGATGAATATGAAAGAGAAATATAGATGAAGACACCCAATGCTTAGTAATTTAAGTGTGTAAATATTACTTTATTCCGCAATTTACCATAGCATTGTTTATAAATTAGAATCTCCTTCTTTTATGCCAGAACAAGATTTCCGGTTAGGATTATACAGAACAATTTGCTCGGCACACCCAAAAACTCAAACGCAATATGTATACATTCTTATCCGATATTCCCGGTAGTCTCTTACTAGCGTTCTTAACAAAACGAGTATTCCGGCTGTCAATGTCGGGCCCTGTGAAATCGCCGAATGTTTTGTTGAGCCGATTATCAAGGGCGCTATATTTCGAATAGTCTGAAGCGAAACCCCAGAATAGAGTTTATATTCTCTCTTTGACTTCACTCGGACTCTGTTGTTCGAGGTGTATAGTAGCGCAACCCTAAATGGGATAATAAGTGTGTTTTACTTTCACTCTCAGTATCTCAATATACAACGACAAAGGCGCTGTCTGGCGTGCTGACTTGCTAGTTACAACACATTAGTATCGGCGCACGCTAATTTACACATTACGATAACGATGCTTTCATGCGTAACGTTCTGCGACTTCTCAGTAAATTAACGAGGATAAACGACTTATCCCGCACTCACACGACGTACGAATGATCTCCAGTTCTGTGATAAAGGAGATCACTGTAGTTGGGGTATAGCGAACTCGGAGCAATATCCTGTGCTACCGTTGTTTAAATTTATCTAAAATAATATATATATTAGAAAGTGTTTTTTACTCAGAAATGAACTGAATTTCTTTCGGGGAACTAGGCGCTAATGATGCGTTGCGTAACGCACATCAAATTATTATAGTATAATATTATTTTAACATATTACGATGTTTTTAATAAAGTATTTAAGCTGTGTAATTTGAATGTGATTTCTCATCTGTTTATAAACGTGTACTCTCTGATGAGCTCCGAGTAGAAAGCAAACCACAGAAAATTCTGAAGCTCATGCAATCTGCATAACTAATGCTAGCTTTTCTTACACACCAGCATGTTCTGTCTCTCCATGCGCTTCGCGTAGCAAAACTGCAAGGCGCGATGACTAAGGGCGAAATCCCGAAGAAGATGAGTCTGTTTATTTTGAAGCGGTGTTCGAACATATTTTGTACTAATTTAGCGATCGGATAATTATGAGATCTTTTATCATGATTATAAGGAAACGGTCCAGGGCACTCTCTACGCTGAGCCGAAACCTTTGTCCATAGAGGATTCTTTTCGTGTGAGAAAGTCTCACGAGATAGTAAACAAAAACAGTTGCAAAATGCTCCCTTTAAGGCACACTAGCGATCGAGCAAACCTAATGTTCCGAGTCAACGGGTCGTAAAATATATGTTAGCAACGATATCTCCATTCGCCATCTGGGTAAGATTGTGTATATTTTATACACTCTATGTTTTACTACTAAAGTTGTCTTAGATTTTAAAATATTAGGTAAGCGCCCAGGTTAGCATATTGTTCCTGCAACCGTACTACGAAATAACCCGCGATAACTCAAACGGTCCCGTTCGACTTGAGCGGGGAAGATGCCCGAGCACATCGACTCCTTTCTCAATAAACCTCGAATCTCTCTGTGTTCGTTGACTCAAGCAAGACGGGAGATCTGCTGGAACTAGGATGAAGGATGCGGTCCCCATTACGTTACAACTGAGCGCGAATGTCGTCATTCTTTTACAATGGCTCGAAGTCCGCTATGCTCGCATATACCGCAATAGGCGCCGAAATCGTAGGTGAGCCGCCATATTTTGATACGTCGTCTGACGAAACCGGTCGGTAAGGATAGATTATCCCTGGCCTTGAGGGCGGAGACACCAACGACTATGTGTGGTTCGGTAGAGGTGTGGAGTGGCGAGGAAGATAGCATCAGTAAAGAGTTTTAATGAAAAAAGTACGTCTGATAGGAGGGATTATGAGTGCCCAAATATATTAATTGCAAGGGCGCGCCAAGCTCTTTCACGCATATTACACATTACAAGTATGTGAAAATCATAGGCCTCAATCTGGTATATAAGTATCGTTTAATTTTATTGACACTTCTTGCTTATTTGCTACAAGTATTTGTGATTACAAAATAGTGTTCGTAGAAAAATAAACATAAAATGTACTTAACAAATTATATCACATTTTGTTTCACAAGATCCAAATTCTTTACTTCCGGACGAGAAGAATAATCCGTACTTTTAACTATTAGGTATATATAATAAATACATCGAAAAAAGATCGAAATTATCCGTAAAGATAAGACGATAAGTCAGTTTTTTTTATTTGGAATAGCAGGCTTATGTACTAAATGACGGATATATATGATTGTTTTATATAATTTCTTCATTTCTCAAAAGATATAGGGGCGCTTTGGCTAGGGCCATTAAGAATTGCTGGTACAGAAAGAGAGAAGGTCGCCTCACCTCGGGTGAGATAAAAAAAGAAGCTGTAGTACAGGGCGTATGAGATTCTATTTATAGGGAAATATTTATCACTATCGTCTGAGTGTAACTGATGTTTATTTATTATAAGTTTCTATATATGTAGAGTGTTTATATAGCTTTTATAACAAATTTATTTAGGTGAGAAATACTATGTTTGACTCTATTTAAAAAAAATAGTAGTTTCCCGAGCTAAAAGTAAATGAGCTATTCCATTAAGCCTTGAAAAAATAATAAAGCCGTTTTCACGCCAATAAATACTAAAAGGCGCGTTCTCGCCGCCCTAAGTGAGAAAAGTAAAGTTTCCTATATTTAGTAAATTAATATTATTAATATTATACATATTAATATTAATATATATTTATATATATATATATATATATATATAATATATAGATATTAATATGTATATATTATATATATATATAATATAGAGATACAAAGTAGTTAATATAATACTATTAATATACTTATTAATACAGACGTCTAATCTGGTAATTCAAAATATAAAATAATAATCAAATATTCATCAATATAATTATATAGTATTAGCAATCAATATGATACATATAAATAGTAATGTTATATTAATTTAATTTACTAAGAATCATATATATGAATTTTTTATTTTCTTTTTTTATATTTATTATCCGTTATCTATAGGATACCATATTTGAAGATTATATAATATATTATTTTGCATAATTAGGGGTGACTCGTGAAACCTAGTAAACGAGGATAAATACACTAATACGTATATATATAGTATAGTAGGACGTTATTATCCTATATTATATCACTCCAGTAATTATTAATACTGAGTGATAAATAGATAAGTACATTTAATTCCATCGAGAACCGGTTGGAAAAAGGAGTACGCTCTCGGCGCAAAAAACACGTACTCAATACTCAAGATAGGCGGGCGGCCCGCCAGCGGCCTCAACTGCGAGTGCAGAGTACCTCCTACCCTCTGCGGAAGGTAGTGGGAGGGAAAATTAGTGCGCTGAACCGTGAGCTGGAACGTAGTTTCTGATATCTCCTCTGGAAAGAGATGGCGTGTTCTCGAGCCGAGGCACCCACTACTTAGCCGTTGCTGGCGCAAACGATACGGATGCAGAGGCCTAGTGACACGACATTAATAAGAGGCAACTAATTATCTTTCGATGAGTTAGCAATTCTATTTTTTACAAAGATATTCATGCCTTCGGGTAAGCGTTTTACTATCTATATTTATTTTAATTCCTGGCCAGTGTTACGACAACAGAATGAATAGCTGTATATCATTTTTCTGTCATGTATATAGGTCGAAAAACTATGTTCTTTATAAGAATAATATTTGAGATATGATTTTTTGTTCCCTCTTACAAATTACGAAGTTCAAGGCCTTTAATAGCATAAGCTTTGCATAAAAAAATATCGTGTTTCATCTGCCATTAACACAAGATACTAAAGGAGTGCGTGCCACCTCGTCGGTAGAGAATATATATATTGTTAATTTTTTGCATCCTAGCTCCTCTGTATTAGTTCCTGAGTTGTATGAGCGATTTTAAGTAAACTAATATTATATATATTTTACATTGATATCATATATATATAATAGTAATTATATTATAGATATATTATAGATATATATATATATATAAATATAATATAATATATTAATTATATAATATATATACTATATATAATATATATTAATTAATATATATAATATATTAATATATATTAAGATATAATATATGAAGTATATATAATATTAATATATTATTAAATATATTATATATATATATATTTAATAATATAATTTTAAATATTGATATTTCAATAAACGTTTTGTAAAAAAATGTCGGTTCCCGACGCTCTAGAGCAATACTGAAGGAATTAAATGCGCGCACTGCTCCTGACACCTCAAATGCGCAGAAATTGTCGAGTAGTTACTTAATATATTGCAATTTAGCTAACAGTGTATTCAGTGAGCGAAGCAGTGTGTATTGCTCTAATTTAACCATCTGTATAGCAAAGAGAAATGGGCAACTGTACAAATCGTTTTCGCTGATGCGTCATCGAATGACATATGGTCAGCGTGTGGCTAAGTTCAAAGGATAGAGAGGCATAAAGCGACCGCTACCTACGATACTAACTTCTGTTGTGTTAATAAAAAATAGTGCTTTTAAAGGATTGAGAAAGAAATAACATAAATAACGCAACCTATGACACGAAAGTGCTCGAGAGTCGATTGCGCATTGCTGGCGTATATCTAAGAAAATACTTTTACTTACCGTCTGCGCTGTTAATGTAGTTTAGATAGTTATATTAAGTTGCATCATCGATTGAAGACATTTTTAATTGATTACTGTTCGATAAATCGCTAAGAATCAATGAATATTATTTAAAAGTGATTAACACCTCACAATATAGAATTAACGGCATGATATTTTTAGAATAAGAGAAAACTAGTTTATCCCATCAGGACCACTCTCCAACCTACTATACTAGGTCTATGTGCTAAATCTTAGACAAGAGAAATAAGAAGATAGATTTTACTCAGTGAAATTAAACATAGAGAGTCGACGCCGTTTCGACCATCCCTAGATAAGTGGCGAAAAAGGACAATTCTTCCTTATGAGTAAGTTAGTAAAATCAAACATATTAAGGTTTATATGTCACCCGTTCTTTATTCTTTTCATGACAAAATAATCGAAAAACGAGTCGTTTTCCACCTCTGGCACTCAAAAAATACTTTATACATAATCCGCGGCGCACCGATCCGACTGCTAAATTAATGCGAAACTCAGTTATATAGAGCTCTATGTAAATAGTGTGAGAAGCAAGAGTAATATATTAGCGAGTGATTTATCTTAACGATATCTCTCTGGAAGAAAGAAATAGGACGACCTTTTATGTTCCTGAAAAACTCCTACTAGATTATTAGAGAGCAGGAGCTTGTGGAACACGCGAAGTATAGAACGAGACAATTCTACAGGTGAGAAAAAAAAAAAGTCCAACACGATTAACGTAGTTAGATTCGTGTCTTAATTAAATGGAATCGGACATTTTCTCCTTCGGGTGAGTAGTTTTTCTTTAAATCAACTACTCTAGCTTAAATTAAGATTAAAAAAAGAAAGATTTTAAAGTTTTATATAATCTGATTATATTAATAGTAAACAGATTTATGTTGGAAGCACAACTGGTGTCCTCGTCTAGCCGGCACGTTAGTTTGTATATAGTCGTTTCCAAGCAATGTGAGACGAGGAGTGAGAGGATTGCGCCTCACAGCCCCCCGAATATGCTCACTCGAGAAATAAGTGAAGATCTATAATAGCTTCTGGCACGCATCTAACTAGCACTATTAAGTAAGAACTATTCTGTATTTACTTTCACACAATATTTTTTTCATCTATATGAAGGTACGTCATAGCCTTTAGTTCGGAAAATCTTGGTGCTGGCTGACACGGTAACAAAGACTATATAATATGAATGAGAAATATATCGAGGATCACGACTGTCTAAATCTCCTCTCAACCAGCTCACTACGCCCTCACAGTCGCTCCGTCTTGCGACCAGCGTCGCTGACTGATATGACTAAATGCAATACGAGGGGGTGCCTCCGCGAATATCCGAGAAGTAAAGATTGTGTTCAGTTTTATTTAGGATTAGACTCATAGGTTTGAGAGTCTAAGATTCAGTACTGTTTTATTTAAAATTATCTCTCAAGACCAATATACGACGTGGCTTTCAGCAGTTGTCCGACAGCGCATGCTAGAACACGAAGGGAAGAAGCGCTCGGTTGAGACTAAAAAGTGTGTGAGTAAGCTTACCTGGAGTGAAAAATATACTATTATTAGATATCTTCGTTACTATCGAGGGTAATAGCTAATATTTTTCTCACTAAGTATTTCTCTTATAGATATTTTAAAGATTAGAATAGATAAATATTAAGGTATAATATCTATTTATTTATTTAATTAATACTATTTAAATTATTATTTAATTAATTATATATATATATTTAGTTATTATTAATTATTTATAATTATTATAATTATTTAGATTATATTATTATTTTTAAATTTATTAGTTAAGTTTAATTATATTCTTATTATATAAGAACATATTCATTCGATCGTATTCACGTATTATTATCTCAACAACGGGGCAGAGCTCCGAACTAGACCTTAAGCGTGGGTTTTCAATGGTGATTCAAGTGAAATTCAATGTTTATTCCTTATGTGAATATATATTCTTTTTTAAAGACTCCGTTGAATTGACAACTCGTGCGTGCAGGCCGAAAAAAAGAGTGTGGAACAAAATATCTATCTCACCATCAAATTCTGTGCAGAAGAGACCAGTGCTTGTCTTGCCCCACTCAGCTCCCTTCATCGAAGCCCCGACCGTGGCCCAAGAGGTTGGCGGAGTAGGAATTCTCGAAGGAAGAGAACTCCACTTCTAGTCATGGAAACTCTTGTGGTGTTTTAGGCGGAGCGTGTTTGTGATAAAGTGTCTCTAGCCAATGCAAATAAGGAGCACCTTCGAGGCCCCATAATGACCGGGCTTGACCGACGGGTTATATATGTGCACGCAATAAATAAAGTTAAATATTAACAGTTAAATAAATTAAAAAGTTTCTCCGATCTTGGGATTCAACATTATAAGTTTTAAGGAAATTTACAATACTAAATTGGTGTAATTCATTTTTTTTATAGTTAATCTATTCATATAGATCTTTATCAGAGAGCCATTCAAAAAGTTTCTTAAAAAAAAAGAAAAAAACCATTAAAATAAATAAATATTATATCTAATTATGAGATATAAACAAACATAAACTCAAAAATTGATATTGACCTTATGCATATACAATTATTTACTATCATTATCATTATTACTATTATGCCAAAACACCTCACTATATTTTAACAAAATACACTATGTAATATTTGACTAACAAGCTACTGGTCTATTAATTATTTTCATACCAAATCATTGGTTATTATTTATTATTATATTTATTATTATTATTATTATATTATTATATATTATTATATATATTATTATTATTATTATTACTATTATTTATTATTATCATATCCATTATTATTTATATTATATATTATTTAATTTTGATTTTAATTTTATATATTATTATTGATTATTGATTTATTAGACTTATACAACATTTTTAAAATATTATTACGGCTATACTTTTATTTCACTTGTATTTTAAATTATTCAGCACTATTCAGTTAAGTACAATTTAAAATATTTCTAAACTATGCAAATATATTCACTGAATTTTAAATTATTCACCACATATTCGACTTATTAACATTATATCATTAGTGCACAACTATCACTATTATATTAACATATGTATACGACTATTATCACATGCCACGATTAGATTAATTTGATTAGAAGGGACTTCCAAGACCCTTGCCACCAGTGGAGGATAGTATATATATATTATATATATATATAAATATATATATATATATATATATAAGTATATATATAAAATAATATGATTATATATGATATATTATTATAATATATATATATATATTATATAATATATAATATTAATATATAATTATATATATGATATAATATATATAATATTATATGATATATATATATATATTATTATATAATAGCTAATGCATTATTAATAATAAGTTATCGTAAGTATATATATAATATATATATATATAGATTATTAATAATAGTATAATATATATATAGTATTATATATTAATATAATATATATATATAGTATAGTACTATATATATATACTGATATATATATACTATATATATATATATATATAATATATATATATATAATATATATATATATTATATAATATATATTTAGATGGACGATTCCACAATATCCAGCCGATTCCTCCGATTCCGATGCGATTCCGATTAATCGTCCCATTCAAAACCGATTCCCGATTCCCGATTTCCGATTCTCGATTTCTGATTCCGATTCCCGATTCCGAATTCTTTATATATATATATGATATATATATACATAATAATATATATATATATATATATATATATATATATATATATATTATATATATATAATATATCATATATATATATAATATATATTATATTAATAATTAGTATCATATATGTGCCTAATTTTGCTAAATCAACTAATTTTAGATATTAAAACCTTATAAATTAGTTATAAAATTCTCTTATTTTTTTATATTTGCTAAAGATTTAATTAGTTAATTACATTTTTAATTTATTTAAACCAACTGAAAACCCAAATAGCAATATTTAAAAATCTGACAATAAATGAAAAACAATTTTGTCATTTTTTGGTTAAAAAAATTCCTTTCTTAATTTACTAAAAGTATAAGATCTTAAAAAAAATTATCATATATTATTTGAACCCGTATTATTTAGGCTCTTAAATTGTAATGCAAAAACAATTAACATTTCTCCCGTTCTTTTAGGAGAAGAAATTGATCTTCCAACGAGAATTAAATTGACTCCTCCAATTTCTGAAGAGGCTTTCACTTTCCACGGGAAAAGGGGGGCGAGCTTAAACATATTTTTTCTAGCAAGGACACCCAAATGCTGAAAGGATACCTTTATTCGACCACCATGTAAGGGACTTCAAATATTTTAATTAAGGGTCAGCTATTTATTATACTTTGTTTGATTTCTTATACTTTTATAACATCTTCAATTTTTTCCAATTATATATGTCTTTTTCTTTATGAATAGCTTCTTTGCATGTTTTAAAGGTGTTTTGGCTCTTTTAATTCGCGTCATAAAGAGCTTTCAAAACTGAAGTCAAAACTATTATTCAGTATCACTTTTTTCGCCATATTCTGTTCATAAATGAGAAGAATCTTGAAGATTGGGTTTTTAAAGTAAGTGAAACTGTTTCCTTTCCTTATCATCACCATATACCTATACATCTCCGATTACACGATCCATTGCTTAACGGAATGATCTGCGCACTTTTTTACTCTGTTATAATTCATCCTCAAGGAAATGTTAGGTCGTATAAACGCGTGGATCTCAAGATACGGGTAGGCCAAGCACATAGATTTTACAGTACAAGGATAATGATCCGAATCTGGATCCTTATCCGAACCCGACTGACCATCGTTAAACCCGACGAAGTCCCCTATCAAAAGTCCTTTTCTGACTCTTTTCAAAAAAAAGTGCAAATCACTTTCATATTTTGGGATTATTGCCGGATGCATGATTCCTTTGTGGCTCAGAATAAATATTTGTAACAGCATCAACAATATGGATTTTAATGTTGATCTTTCTAGCAACTTTCATTCAAGAAACTTTTCCCGTTGTTTCTAAGGCAATTGCAGGTTTTGAATGATCACCCTTGCAATATGAAATCGAGAGCAGTCTTGTTGTTTAACACTTTTTAAAACATATATGGACTACGCTGCCTATTACATAGTGGCCTTCGTCACCAACAATGGTTACACGTAAAATATAATTATATTAAATTCTTTTTACATGATCGTCGTTTACGCCTGCGAAAAGAAAATGAAATATAAAGTCGAGTCAATCTTCTAAAACGAGTTCTCCCATCGCCCACATGAAGCCGACGATGATAAGCCAAGGCGGAATTACGAAGACAGAAGGGATGGTCAGGTTTATTTTGGAAGCGCGGTGCTGAGGAACGGCGTTTTTACAGATCTCTCTCAAGGAAAGCGCGTTCTGGTCGCCTACAAGGAATTTGTGAACTCTGAAACTCGTAGTAGGTGTTGAAAATAGTCTTCCTACTTGGCTAGGAGAAAAAAAAAGGTGCAACGCTTGAGGAACGTGCGTGGCATTTGCTATTTTAGATCCTTTGTCTCAGCGAGGTAAGGTTCCTCTATTAAAGTTTCTCCGTAGATTTAAGATTTTAAAAATTAATAATAAAAGTAATATATATTATAGTAAACATAGCCTCTATATGAAAAATCGTTTACTGAAAAACTAATGAAAGGCGAGTCGCCACCCCATATTCAAAAAAGAAATATGTGCATAATAGATGTAAATTTGATATATAAAAAACTCATTTTTTTATAATATTTGCGATTGAAAAGGCTCCGCAATCATTTAATAGTTGCGAAAAATTAATATCTCCACTGTCGGCAGTCTATCTTCTTAAACCGAAATTCCGATTCGACGAAATCACCTCACCTCGTGTAGTAATCCGCGCAAGCTTACGAGGGTAAATCGAAAGAGAGTATATAACTTTTTCTGTCTGTGTCATGAGTTTGTAATGTGTATGTTTCTATACCTATGTCTGTGTCTGTATTTGTGCTTGCCTTTTCATTATAGGTCTGTTTGTGTCGCACATACTTACGGAGCTAGGATGTGATTTGCCTACGTTATGGAGCGAGAGAATAGACAGTTAGGAATTTATTTATGGCGAAAGAAATTAAAAATTATATGCTCACTCGATTTACGTTCCATACAGTCGCCATTTGAATCACTATATTTTTACGGACTAATATCATTTTAGTCGCGAGCTTGCGTGTGAATGTTGTATTTTTACAACGAAGAATCATCATAGGTTGTTAATCAAACTCTCGTGAGAATTATTATAGGAAATTTATCTCACACTTATTTAATAATATGAAGCAAACAAATTTTTGGAAGCAGGATAGGCTCACATGCCGAGAGCAGGGTGAAAATATTAATCTTAGTACAGAAGTCTCCTCTAATTCGGCTATTGGTCCATAGTGAGTAATGTATGCGTACGAGCTACTGATGGAGAAAGAGCGAGTCCATGACTGCTACTGTCGCTTCGAACTAATCCTCTCTGAGATATTCTTATGAAGCTTTCATACGCACTGCTTATGCGAAAGTACAAGTGAGTAAAGAACGTAAGAACCTCGTGAATAAGATCGTCATATCGTGCGATCACAACGAAGTGGCCTTCGATGCAAAAACAGTAAGTTCGTCTGCTCGTAATCGGAAATATTCGTAAATCTAGCCGAAACAATGAATAAAAGATTTTTTTATCAGATTTTTGTTATAAATGGTTATATTGTTATAAAAAGTCGTTTAATTATCGCAAAATTGAATGACCGCGACATGCCGGCCCCAAATAATTCCATATCTGAAATAGCTCATGCAGCAAAAGTAAATTAAATGTTTGTCACAAAAATGTTTTCCGATTTTGACACGTTTGTTAATTGAAAAGGCGGCAGAAAAAAGTTTTGAAATGTACTCAATGTTCCGTGAGATTAATAACAATCGTGTCCGATTGTCAATACGAGTTCGATGCCCAATCGCCTTCGTGAAACGCGACCTACGAACCCTCCAGATGAGAGACCTGTTACCTGTAAAAAGTGCAAGAGTCCAGTCCGTATTCATTTTGGAAAGCATTTGCTTTAGAGTGAGATAACGGTTTATTTATTTAATTCTCATCTCCAGAAATGGAGCGCAATAACGTAGCGGTAATCCATTATGAGGATATTAGTTGGTAACGAAGGGAGAGCCGCCGTTATTATTGAGAACTAAAATGCAACGATTACGTCGTGGCGTTCTATGTTAGGAAATTTTTATTTATATTTATAGAGAAGTTTTTTTTTTATTAAATTTCTCTTAAATATTAGATATATTTATAAAAATTTCTATTATATAATAAAATAAATACTATATTATATATAATAAATAAACCAAAATTTTATGTGAAATATAGAGTAGCTGAGCGAATACGCTAGTGTATTATATGTCTTATAATTAAGAATAGATACTATATCACTAGGCTATGATCTCGCAATATGAATGTTGGACGAAGGTGAGAGAATAGTCGAGTTACTCATTATTATACGTCAGTAGGACTTACTTTGAGAATAGCCAGTATAACGTCGTACTCTAGCTCACGTATCGAATAATGGTTAGATTACCGTGTCCTCGCTAAATATATAATATCTATATCGAACAAGTGGTATATTATGCCATAACAGGACTCTTATATAAGCGAACGATACAGCATACACAAGGCCACCCACGGGAATGGGACGTTGATGGTAAGTTGTATTAACTAATATTTTAATAAAAATTGCGCAGGTATTATTTTACATTACTATAAAGAAAGGTTACGATTTACTATCGAGAGAGAAAACTAGCATGAAGCCACCCCCGTCGCCGCCCTACTATATTCAAAATTAACACCCCTCTGACGACTGCCACTGTAATGGCCCTTATTTAAAAAAACCAGATATGCAAGAGAGAGAAGTAGATAGAGTACAATTATAATAAAATGTTTGTTTTTTCCTAATTGGTAAATGGTATTACTATTAAGGGTTGGCAGGAAAAAATGAAGATTTATCAGTCGAGTCTACCTTCTTCAGCGAGCTTCGCCATCGCCTTGGTGAACGCGAGACTATTTTTAGCAAACTAAGGTACGATTCTGGGAACTTGGAGAGGAGGGATAATTATGCGCGAAATAGATAAGAGGTCGAAGTTGTAATATCTGTAGAGGGAAAGTTAGAAATTTTCTAGAAAAGTGATGTTCTCAGAGGGGACATGAGACAAGTCTACAAAATTTTTACACCTTGTAGTCGGATGAGATTTTTATAACTCCGCGTGCTACCCAATGAAAAGAGACATCTATCTCCGGGCGTACGGTCGACGTCGAACAGATAGGGAACCAGGAGGGAAGCAGCTTGCAAACGGACAAGAGTCCATCTACACACGAGAGAACGTAAGGCATACCATTTGACATACGAAAGCATTTCGATCAGCAATGAGGTTAACACACTTTTGGAAAGATTTGCCACAGGAGGTGTGTAATTAATTTATATTATTAAATGTTACATAAATCATAAAGTGGGTTAAGAAATTTCGTCACAAGATTAAATCATTTCTAAACCATTATATTTCAAAAAAATTAAAAAAGACAATATTATTAGCATATATATATAAATATATATATAATAAAATATATACTAGATTTTAAATATATAGTAAATTATATATAAAAAAAAGACATTGATTATGGCTATGGTTTTTAACATCCGAGCAACTTCAATATATAATTAATTATAAAATTTAATCAGACGACGATGAGATTCTACTTATATCGCATATTGTCAACACATGATACTAGCATACATGCACTTTCCATTTAATAATAATCTAACCTTAATGTAACTAGTAACAATAGGAACGTATAATACGCATTCTGACCATGCATTTCTGAGCTCGGATGATGGAATTTTGAACAAAAAATAGCAGTATACTGAGCGACGTGTTTTGTAATTCTTCTACTATTCTCAAGAAAATAGAGCACCTGATACTGTATAGGCGGCCCGTGATATATGTAGGTAGATAGAGGAAGGAAGGCGTCATAGTGGATGATAAATAAAAATAAAGTGGTAGACGACAACGAATTTACGAGTGGAACCTGGAACCTGGTAGCGCCTCTTGATTGTTTAGGAAATCTTCGATACCTGTTGCGGATAGATTTTTTTTGTCTCCACGAACCTCGCCACTGGATAGTTGTATCTTCATCTATGATTTTTAGATTTTAAACATAAAAATAAGATGCTAATTTAAGTCCAAATTTTATAATTAAAAATTAAATAATAATTCTAAAAAATTAAAAATTTCTCCTCGTAGGTAATAGATAAAATTTAAATATAATTCTTTATTAAAGATCATTGATTAAATTACAGAGAAAGTAACCTAAAAAATTTAATAAATCTAATAAAGTCCTCTGATATATCCCTGCCCATAAACTAAAAGTCGCGTAGCTGCAGCCCTAACTGTTAAGTTCTCAGTATTTATTATGGTAACTTGGTAGTAAGATGAAGCTGGTATACTATGTTTATTATAATTCTACTTGATTAAATGCGATCATTTCACGTACTTTGAGCCACTATCTGGATGATCTGGCGATTAAGTGGAGATAGGCGCTCAGGTGAAATAAGAAGAGGCAATTGTACTTACAGTCGTTCATAGGTGATTCTTATTTTAGGAAATCGTTCGGATATATACCTAGTATATGTGAATAATTTTTATTTAATAGTTTCTTTTATTATATATTTGATTTTAAAATAGATTATTTAAGTAAAAAAAATAGTCAAGTTAATATTAGCATTGCGAAAACAATAATGTTATAGTTTTCCACGCCAAAAAACTAAAAGCGCGCCCCAACCCTAAGTGCGAGAATAAAAATAATGGAATTTATTATATCCAATAATAAGTTTAATAATTTATTAATTAATTATTTTTCACAATTTCATTTATAAAAATTATGAAATAAAATTACGTTTTATCCCCCCTAAAAAACTTAAAGGCACCGGCTCCTAATAAATAATGTCGATAGTCACGTTATTTGGGAAGCAGTGCTGAGAGCGGACAGTTATATTTTATATATACTCCTCTTAAATCAGAATCAGGGCAGCCATAGGGATGTGTATGTGAGAATTAAGTTAGTAAGCAAAGTAATAGTATAGAATAAATTAAGATAGATACGGTGATTAATAAACTTGTAATAGTATATTAATATATATATATTATATTATATACGTACTACTATTAGTAGTTAAAATTACGTTTCATGATATTCTTAAATTTATATGAAAATATTAATTTTTCTTGTGATGAAATATTTATTATTTTAAAGTTTGTTATTTAAAATATTTTTTGTTATATAAGTAAAAGTTATAGTTGTATAAAGTTAAATAAATTATAGTTATATGAATTTATATACTTTATTAGAAAGACTTTTAAGTTTGCAGCTCTTAAAAAAACTAAAAGAGAATACTACATTAAAGTGTGGATAATGAAAATTAAATATCCGAAATAATCAAAGTCAGATAGGGAATTTTATATTTATTATTTATTTTTACTCACTTATATAATTAAATTTACATATAAATATTATAATAAATTACTGATTTATTCATACTATATTATATTCATATATAGATATTTATACCGCAACTAATTGGGACGCCTGATACCTAAACTACTAATGCGATAGTTAAGTTTTTATATTAAAGCGGTGGAACCGAATAGTGACGTGTTTATTAATATAAATTTCTCTTTTAAGATAAGAAGCGCTTGTAGGCAGCTACACCGTATAGGATGTTGGTAATTATAAGGAAGAAGGCAATGGTATATATGTTGAATAAAAATATAGGAACGAAAGAATTATTTGTTAGATGGTTATGATGTTATATAAATATAATAATATATATATATATATTATATGATATATATATATATATATTATATAAATATATATATATTTATAGAATATATCATATATATATATTAATATATATATTATATAATTATATGATATATATATTAATAATATATTAACTACTATATATATATATATAACAAATCTGCTAATACGTATCTTTAGGAT